>JADLZN010000114.1:0-139350 GCA_018155175.1 Sinocyclocheilus anophthalmus
TGGGCATGGCTCGACCCAGAGACCGCGCCGTAACCTTTGTCGCTCGTGGTGCGAGGTCCGCCGCGGTTCGGAGTTCTCTGCGAACTTCTGGGTCTTGACCACCCTCGTGCAAGTCCGTCAGTGCCTTGGTCTGGTGCACTTGCAATCACGCCATAGTGTTTAAGGCGGAGGCAGCTTCTCCACCGGTTGTTTAGGCATCGCTGGCCAGTCGAGTACCTGCAGACTCGGGAGGGGAGGCACGGTTCTCCCTGACGGTTGGAGGCGGTATTAGGACACAAATGCATCGCAACCGACCACTCCACCGGAGGGACTTCCGTATACCCCCGCACTGCCCCACCATCAAGGGTGGTGAGGGAGGAGGATCCAGCAAATCAGTTTCTGGCAGTAAAAAGGTGCCGTCCACGAACTGTTGAGCTCCTCATGCACCTCCGGAAGAAAAGGCACCAAGGCGGGGGCGCTGAGAACCAGCGCGGACCAACCCGAGAACCAATCGTGCAACCTTGAAGGCTCGGGACACGGTGAAAGTCTTCACTCGAGCCCTAACCCTACGGTGGCCCGGGAAAGCATAGCCATTATTTCTGGATCCAATTCAGGCATTGCTACAGTCCCAGAGAGCAGCAGCACAGCCGAATCTTCCTCTCCAGAAAGCACTGGCTCACCCTCCGATGCTGCAACCAACATCCGATCGTCGGGGGAGCCTCGGAAGAAACAGGTGGTACCCCCCGGGAGGGTCCAAGCCTGCTCTTTTTGAGAGCTCCGCTAGTTTCGAAGTCCCGGCTGGCTGGGGCATCCCCGGAGGAGAATTCCTCACCATGACCGTAAGACCAGTTCGCCCACCGCTAGAAGAAGGACGCCCCGGCTGCCACCAGAGGGAACCCCAGATCTAGGCGGTGGAACGGGCACTCCGCCCCCTTGCAGGTAAAGGAGTCCGGTCCGCAACTCCGAGATGGTCATACCCCCACCATGGGAGCAGGAGCCATCCACGAAAGCCACCTCAGCATGCTCCATGCCCAGGCACGAGAGGCAGCGATAGTGACCATCACCCAGCGCCAGGTAACAACCGCATCCAAAAAACGCCCGGGTGATACGTTGTCTACAGCAAGACACACATCGTCTTTACAAAGACGTAACGACAAGTTTGCCACGCAACGTCGTCTTTAAAAAAAAAAAAAGCACCCGAAATTGCTCTTTTAGGGAAAAAACTATTTTAGCGTGCTGAGGCGCACAGAGGAGATGATCATCTGCAACACAAACAGGGGGGTAGTGCAGCCTGATGTGTGCAACCCACGCGACACGGGAAAACCACCACCGCTGAAACGCCATACCGCCAACGCCAAGAGCTCCAAAGAGCGCGCTGAACTCGTTCAATCTTCTTCTCTCAGTAGAGTAGTCAGAAGAAAAACGATGTGATCGCTCGGCTCCGAAACGAAAAGCTGAATATGCGCTGCACCTACTGCCTACTTATACTCACGCTGTGATCAACAGCAGCTGGATGCAATAATCACATGCCAATGTGCATTGGCTCGTTTAGTTTACACTCGAAGTAGATTGGTTTCTCTAAGCGAGATTCCAATTCGTCGGTCCTCCGACGTGACGTCGAGAGTGACCGACTGAAAGGGAACCACAGATTTGTTTTTATCTCAAAATATCTTTAAAAAAAACAGTTGAGTATTGCAATAGGGGAGATACAAATATCACTCAACTTAAAATGGTATAATTTTCAGCAGTTTTGAATGATGACAGCAAAGTTTGTCTTGAAATTGTCCAACAAGTCATGGGAAAAGAATTGTTAATTATAATTTCATATTAAATATATAGCACTATATGAAAATAAGTGTCTAGTGCTATTTATGTACTATTAAGAGTTTTTTTCTTAATTTTTGCTATGTCACACCATAGGACAAATTTATGGTACAGTTCAGTAAAAATTAAAAAAAAAAAAGCAGTTAAAGAATTGACGAAGTTAGTGACCCTTTATATTTTCTCAAAGATCAGACTTCACATTACATAAATATATGCATTTCTTTTTACAAAAAAAGCATTTTTTACTGCCTGTTTGTCAAATTACATAATATTATATATACGAATTAACAGGATCAAGATTTTTTTTTTTTGGTGGTTGTGGTTTTTTAGTGATCAGATACCTGCAACACAGCTGAATCATGCGAATTTCAGTCTCTTCAAAAAGGTTGTCCTCTAAGAGAGTGTACACATCAGATGTTCAAATACATGATATTCTATGGTTAAACACAAGCTCCTTGACTACGGATGAAGGTTATTTTTTCTGAATACCTGGAAAGAACAGGCAAAATACTTAAAATATCAGGTATGGGTTATTGTTGCATTGTTTGAAACAGAATCTGTTTTCGGCATGACTCAAAGTCTTGTTAACAGCTCGTTGTTCGATCAGTTCTAATAATGTGTTTTTGACTTCCCTTATGTATGTTGTGATAGTTACTTTGTTGGGACTAAAATACAAATTTTTCAATCTCTTCAGAGTCTTGTACTGCCTCAAGGTAACAATACAATGATGGAGCCCATTGCGGAGGGGCCCTTTGTCACTCAGGTGTGAATCACTAAATATTCATGGCCAGGTTCACTCACTCGTTATAGGGCGAATTTTAATGAATATATTGTTTTCTGTGAATGAGTGTGTAAGATGATTTTCACATAATTTTGATGTAAATATTCTAGCCTACAAGACTGATTACTCAAAAGTCTTATTCAGAGCTATTCAGTATGGGTTTTATGACCTTATTTCAGCTACATATTTTTTCACAAAACTTACTAACCACACATAATTTTTAGTTTTTTCTAAAAAATGCAAACATGTACATCCATATTGGTCTCATAATATTGTAGCACAGTTTGTGCTGAATACAAAAAAAGCACATGTTGGCCAATAGTATGTTATAAGTAGCTGAAATAAGCACAAATGTCAGGGCATGTCAAAACATCCCAAGAGCACTAAAATCACCTCAGACCCCAGAGGTTCTGATTCTGAGTTTCAGAAAATGATTGCACAAAATGTTGCTGATAATCAGGCTTGTGTCTTGCTGTCTTACTTTGTGGCTGTAATTATAGTGCTATGGGGTGTTAAGGCTGTTCACAGGCATCCTGGGTTCTTTAAACACTGAAACCATCAGAGACACCTGTTTAGAGCTTGAAACCATTTAGATGTCCCTGTTTGGAGTCTCATGTGTATTGTGGGCTCATTTTGAGAATGCTGAGTTACAGTTTGGTACACTAGTCAATAGTTCTTTTCCAAAACCTGAGCTTTCTAAAGAGAGAATATTGTATGGCATCACACACTTGATCTACATACAAAGTTTGTTACAAAAGGTTGGCAACCATAGGCACGGGAAGTGAGGGTGCTGAAGCACCCCCTGTTTTTGTCTGTGGGCAACTGTTTAACTGTTGGGAATAAAAAAAAAAAAAATATTGATGTGTCTATTTACACTAAGTGTAAGAGGCTTACACTAATTCCACCCACCAACGTGTGATTGGGATAGTCAACATTACAAAAGACAGTCATCAATCATCAGATCCAGTGGTGTAGATGGTAAAGCGTGTGTCATACTCCTTTTGACGTGATTGACCTGGGTTCGAATCTGCCTTTTGGCAAACATTTTTTCTCCCTTTTCAAATCTCATACCACATCGGAAATGCATTTATTTTCAATAAAAATTAAGGAAATAAAAGGTAGGGTTAGGATAGGTGTAGGGAGGGCTTTTGTCCCAATAAGGTGGCATCCATTTAATAATTTGAATGATAATTAAAATTTACACTCAATAAGTTATTATTGCATATGGTTTTATAATGTATTACGATGCTGAGGTGCAGATATTGCCACTATTTGCAATAAGTAGTATAAATAGCAGAAATTCCTGCTAGGTGTAAATAGAATCTATGGCTATTTGCACTTAGTGTAAATAGCATATGATATCACTAAAAAATACAGCTATTTTCACTAAGTGAAAATAGCAAATACTGCTATTTTCGCACCCCCCGCACGCACAAAAATAGAAAATACTGCTATTTTCGCACCCCCCGCACGCACCCCCACAGCACCCCAAACCTAACACATCTTTCCACGCCCCTGTAGGCAACTTAATTATGTTGCCCCCTAAGATACCTTGTTTTAGTTAAATAGCAAGATAGCATGACATGTATTGTTCATTAAGAAGATGATCCTGTTATGCAGAAAGCTAGTGAAAAAAGATAACTAACTAAAGGTAAAACAATAATTGTACACTGCATTTCATAACGAAAAATCACTAAAAGAAAATTATAATTGTAAAATAACTGTGCAATCAGATTATGGACAATAAGTGAACAATGCAACCATCAATAATCTATGTAAAAGTCAAAAAGTCAATGGAGTTGCATTGCTGGTCTTACTCTTTTGATTTCTATATCATAATTCTATATCATAACTCAAAAAGATAGATGGACACCTGGCAAAGCAGTTACTGTAGAGGTCATGGGCTGAAGAAGAAATATGTTAGGAAAAAAAAAACATTTTGATGTGATTTGATGCTAATTTTATTTGATCACTCTATTTAAAGGAGCGAGTCTCTCTCGTCTTTTTCGTGGCTAGTGTAAATGACCACTGTAATGATTGGCTAACATCTTCACGTTAGAAACTTTGGTAACACTTTCTATGAAGCCCATATTTATAATGCATTATAAGGGTATTCTTAAGGTATTATAATGAATACATAATGCATTATAAAAAACCTTATAATATGTTGTATCATCTCATGAATATTCATAAGAACAGTTTTAATATATTATAATATTTACTTATTTGTGGTTATAGCTTTTAAGAGTATGACGAATTATGACACAATGAACACGTTGCATCCACTTAAAGGGATTATATTTATCATAGTTATAGTGTTATTATAAAGTCATCATATCTTGCCATTTTTCGTATGTATACTTTACTTGAAAAAGCGGTCAAAGACACTTATAATAGTAGTAATAAATAATAATAATATTTTTTTATCTCAAACATCCATAAGATCAGATATAAGCATCAGATTGCATTGGTAATATGACACATTTGAATTTGAACTATTTTGATTGTAAATAGCAGTTTGATATTTGATGGTACCTTTCACCAGCTGTTTGATAGTACTTGAACTACATACAACTAGGGTCATAGAGTTTTAGACTGTCTGCTTAATATTTGCTAACACTTTATTGTGATGGTCAAACAACAGATAAACTGACTATAAGTGTTTTTGCAAGTACGTCAACTTATTCTACCCTACTAGATTCTACCATTCTTGAGCATACAAATACTCTAACGAGAGTTATATGGCGTGTAGTTGCAAAGTTGCTTATAGTCGTTTGATTAAGGGGACCATCAAAATAAAATTTAACCATATAAAACATTGCATTTTTTTTCAGTTGGAGTATAAAGCTCACATCAATTAACATTAGCTCCACAGGAAACACTAAAAAAACATTCAACATCTAACCACTAACAAGCTGCAGTAAGATACTGTGCAGATCTTAAATAAAAAATGTCGAGATATGATACAGTCCATTATTCTGTAAATAAAGTAGATTTAATATGGTGTTCATTGTGTTATAAATAATCATACTCTTAAACTTATAACCACAAATACGTAAGTGATGTATTATAAATGTTGTTATGATTATTCATGAGTTGAAATAACATATTATACGTTTTTTTTATAATACATTATGCATTCATTATAATGCATTAAGAATACCCTTATAATGTATTATAAATACATAATACATTATGTATTCATAGAAAATTCTTCAAAGCTTCATAGAAAGTGTTACCGGAACTTTTTTTTAGATCTTTTTCTACATTTGTACTATGACAGCTGCCAAAATAAACACATTTTGAAAATATTGATTACAACACTATATGTATAGATCTACTCCCTTTGCATAAAATTAATCAGTCATGCATCTTGCATCTCTATTTCTGCAATCAAAATTTCACAAATGCTTTCATCATATACAGTGCAAACACAATGTAAATAAAAGCAGTAGCCTATAGATAGTGTTATACATTTTAATGTGAGTTTTGGCAAAAGTACAGAACTCAAGTCACTGATAGACTAAACAGCAATAAACGATTTTGCAACAAAGAATGTCTAAACGTCTGTAGAATTAACACAATTACATATTGTGGCATTGTCAGGTCCGTATCTTTCCATGAAATTTTATTTGTAAAGCCTGCATTGTATTGCATTTGGTTGAAATGAATGGGACAAACAAACAATGTTTTGCTGAGGTATTCACATGGTTGAAAATAAACAGGCACTTTCCTAACATTCAAATCCTTTAGAAAGTTGTTATTTTTAGTCCAGATATCCTTTTGTAGTAGTTCTTCTGTCTGTCATATAACAGATGATTGGGCGGGGCTAAAGAGGCAATGACAAAAAAGTAGGCATTTATCTGTCTCTGTGCAGGCAATCTTGTGTTGATGCATTCATCTTTAGTATATCAGTATTAAACTTGTCAGTAGAAAAAAAGTTGTTTTAGCAGCTATAGTTTCATTAACAACTGTTTACCTTACCGAGTGTATTTTAATTTTCACCTGAGTTCAGTAGTGAATCTAGACATTTTATATTATTTTATGCTGTTATTATTATTATTCATCAGATTGCATTGGAATTGTTAAGGCTTACTGTATCATTACTGTATTTACAACACAGAGGTGTTTTAGGTCATAGAACTGTGCAAGGAGCCCAACTAAAATGTAAATTTGTTGCCCTGCACTTTTATCAGCCAAGTGTGTATTTCATTCATACTCAAAGCCATAGGGTGCAGAAAGTCCAAAACTGTCTCAAAGTAGCAATAATTGTGACGTGCCAGGGAATTCATAATACCGATCAATGATTGTCTTATGAATGGGTGATGAAAGGGTCTGTATACTTACCATTGGAAAAAGCATTGACACCTCACTCAGCCAATCATTCAATGGCTGTGACATCAGTGGCTTTCACAGTTCTTACAGGTTATGTTGCACAGTAAAAAAAGAGCATGAATTGCTGGTCACTAAAATTTAAGATTAGGTTTTATTTTTATTTTTTCATTAAAAAAAACAGCATGAATGGGCATACACTGATACTAATCACTAAAAATGTAGTTTATTTTGTTGAAATCTGGAAGCCATAAAAAGAATACCTTTTTATTCATTAAAATGTATTTTATACTTTTTTTCATTAAAAAGCGATATATCGTCATCACACGCAGCAGTCACAAATGTAATTAACAGACAGAAACCTGCACGGACGTCAAAATTATAGAATCTGGCAAATGTGGACGGCGATGACCAGTCGGTGGCTGCACAAATCTCACCAATAGAAATCCCGTTGGACCACGCCCAGGGGGAGGCCTTTCCTCTGGTGGAGTGGGCCCTCACATCTATGGGGCATTGTAAGCCTTCTGAGAAATAAGCCAAGGCTATGGCGTCAGTTATCCAGCTGCTCCGACTGACTGAACTGGCTGGAGCACTCAAAATACACTCTCAAAGCCCTTACAGGGCAGAGTACATTAGGACTCTGCTCACCATCTGAGACGGGGAGTGATGGGTGATATCCTGGGCTCTGGGCTCTCTAACATTGCCTCTGGACAGCATGTTTGCTCCATGGTTCAAACTGCTTAGCACGTAAACTGCTCTTAGCGAGAGGAATTCGTTCTGTGCCCAAAATAGGAGGTGTCGAGCCATCCTGTAAAAGCCATCCAATTGATGTAGGCTACCACTGTCATGTTATCCGAGCGCACAAGGATGTGGTGCCCCTTTATGGCCAGCAGGAAGGTTTTCAGGGCCAGGAAAACCGGCAGAAGTTCTAGGCAGTTGATATGCAAGCAAGCTCCCTGCTTGGGCTAACCAGGAGTTGGACGCTGGATTGCCCTCCAACAGAGCTCCCCAACCTGAGTTGGAAGCATCTGTTGTAATCACCTTCCGCTTGAAGGTCAGTCCCAACTGCACGCCTGGCTGAGACAGACGAGAAGCTGTCCAAGGGTCCACAGCTTTGACACAGCGATGGTTTACCTTTATGTAAAACCGGCCCTGGCGCCAAGCATGGGACAGGACTCAGGTTTTGAGCCAATATTGGAGAAGTCGCGTGTGAATCAGGTCCAAGGGCATCGCAGAATCCCAGAGAGATGAACGGAGAGATGGAGAGAGAGCACAAGCTTTTTTCGAGGGAGTTCCGGCATCAGCGTGAACTGATCCCTTCTTTTTTCTCTCAAAAATGCTTCGCTAGACTCTATGCTCTCACAGCGAGAGCAGCCAGCTACACCAACCAGGTCCGCTACACACACACAAATACGAAGCTGTCAGCGATAAGAATCATTGGTGACAGCATTCTAATCCGTTCGCCAAGGCAGGGATTGAGTTGATGATGTTACAAGGGAACACTGAATCATCACGTGTAACACCACCAGCCAGCAAAGTGCTTGAGGGAGGGAGAAAGCACGCGGGACTCTGTGCCAGAGTATCATCACTCAGCCTGATTGGCTCATACCGTGAGTTAATTGGTTCTTCCTCCGAGCTAGTTGGAGGGGAGAAACGCGAGAGCGGGAGAGGCGGGGCCACCTTCATTGAAGAAGGGGATGTGCGAGATAAGCAAGAACAGACTCATATGCTTTCGCAGTGAAAGCAGCTGTCACGGTTGAGTGCAGCCTCAGTGACCACACAAAGTATGCGAAGCTGTCAGCGATAACAGATCATTGGTCGAGGAGCAATTCTACTTTGATCCGCTAGAAGAGTGAGCCAATCGATGTAGACGAGGGGTGCTGATCCTCTCACGTAAAACACAATGGCAGATCAAAGTGCTGTGGGGAGAGTGAACACGTGGGCTCTGTGCCGGCGTGAGATTACTCAAACCTGGTTGCTCAGGTCTGTGACTCAACTGTTTCTTTCTCCGAGCTTGCTGAAAGAGGAGAAACTGGAGAGCGGGGCTGCCTTCATTGAAGAAGGTGATATGTGAGCGGAGAAGAGCGAGACTAATGCTCTCAGTGATGAGTCTCGCTCTTCCACGCTCGCATATCACCTTCTTCAATGAAGGCAGCCCCGCCCCGTTTCTTATCTATCAGCAAGTCGGAGAAAAGAAACAAGGGCTCACTGCAGGAGCCACACTACGCGCACGGAAATTTGCACCAAGTTGAAGGAAATTTGGCTTTAAATTCGGATAGCCCGCAGGGGAAGGCTTCTTGTCTTCCTCTGCCGGGCACTTATATGGTGGGGAGGAGAGGCTGAGATTTTTCCTCTGCAGCTTCTTGTTGCAGTGTCAGCAAAAGAGATGTTCCTCGTCGTCTGAGTAGAAGATTATGATGAAATGGTGCTGCGAGCCAAGGACTTATATAGAGGTCGGGGATCCGCCCGTTGAAGGCTAAAGCACCAGGGTTTGTTTCGATACACAAACGTGAAACAACTCAGCTTCAGGACAGAGTAAAACAGGAGTTGTCACCATTACAAAATGTGAAGAACATTGGAAGGGGGAAACATAGAATCTTTTTAGAAATAAACAATATAAATATATTTTACTAAATTAGTATAATGTGACATTGTTAGAGGTTATGGGTAAAGGTTACTTTTGGCTAAATGTTGCAGGCTTGCCTTCCAGTGGCTTTGATATCGACAAAGGCATCCAGCTACTGTATCACTGTAGCTAAGCTGAATAAAAAGCAGAAACGTTTTGATGAAACGTGAAGACAATGAACACATAATTGCGACAATATTTTAGGTTTAAGTTTTTCATCTACAAGTCATATCAGGTAATTAACTAAAATAAAAAGTATATGAAAACAGATAGAAAACAATAAAATATATTTGAAAATTGGAAAAAAAAAGGTGTTAGTATTAAAAAGTTGTAATATTAAAACCAATCATAAAATCTCCTTAGGAAAATCCAGGAAAAAATATTGTGATAACAAAGTATGGTTAGTGTCCGCAGTAGCCAATTAAATAGTCAGAGATTAAGGGGAAAAAAAATAAAAAACAATGTCAGTTGGGACAAAATAATAATAAAATATAATATAAATATAAAAAAATAAAAAGGTAGACCATTTGACATTTTGTCCCTCACTCTGAAATGATGGCTAGGACTGTGCCAGTATAAATAAGTTTGGGTTAAATTTGGATTGCAGTGCCGTGTAGTTACTAAAAACAGTCAATCCATTGAACTTTATCAAACTAATTACATGATATGCTGATTAATCAAATGAATCATAGTTAATTGGATTTAGCTATATTGCTGAGAAAAACTACCAAATTAAGATAATTCAAAGCATTACATTACTGTGTCGGACGATAGCATTGAGTATTATAGACATGGCTTTAGATGTTCATGTATTGTTGTTTTATTCCCATATAATAAATCCTATTGATTTACATTTATTCATTTAGGACAGGGATAGGCAAGTTCAGTTCTAGAGAGCCCGAAGTTACGAAAAGTTCGTCCAACTGAAAAAAAACCTCACAGGCGGAAATAAGAAAAAAATCCAACCACTATACCCTCATTTACTATTCCCTACATTAGGCCACTAATACAGTTGACGGACTAAATAAAAACAGGTTTGTGAATTCAGACACTGAGTGCACCGGAAGAACGGCGCTTGTGGCACTTCTCTTCTTCTCTTTTCCCATGGCACTTCTTGTAAAGAGTAGGGGTGTAACCCCGGTATCCTGGCCAAATTGCCGCAACTGACCCTTGTCAATCATGGCCTCCTAATCCCCATCCACTTGATTGGTTAGATTTCGCTTCTACGCAATTTAGCTGGTGTGTGGTGAGCGCACTGGCGCTGTTGTACTGTGGCTGCCGTCATATCATCCAGGTGGATGCTGCACACCGGTGATGGTTGAGGAGAGCTCCCCACATGATTGTAAAGCGCTTTGGGTGTACAACAATACACAATAAAAAGCGCTATATAAATGCATATAAGTAATTCAGTCATTCGGTTTGCTTGTTGTTTAATAATCATTTGAAACTTGCAAACTGGCAGCTCCAATAGTAAGATGGAAGGATTTATCTTGAACTCTGTCATGGAAATCATGTATAAACCCTAATTAAGAAATTTAATAATCAATTTACAATAAATTTATACCTGCATTGTATTACGCTGTACACCAAGGATGAGTGCTTTGTAAAATTAATAGATGGATGATTCAGCTCTGGGAGCCATCTTTATTTTATTGCGATATTGCTGTGCATTGTGGGATTGAATGAGTTCACTCGATAATGTCCACAAAGGTTTCAGGTTTATGGGTATGGGGCAATTTCGGACACAGCCTTAGTAATTCTGAAGATATTGATTAGCTTGTTTAGTTGTGTTTGATTAGGGTTGGAGCTGAACTCTGCAGGACTGTGGCTCTCTAGGATTTAGGATACTGATTTAGGATAAGGATGGCCAACTCTGTCCTGCAGAATTTTGCCCAATCTCAAATCAGACACACCTGCAAAATCGAACCAAAGTCTTTAGGATTATACAATTACCGGCATGTGTGTTTGGTTTGAGATGGAACTGTATAGTTTATCTGGTAAACTATTATCTAGTGGCTGTAGTGCAGGTGCATTTGGAAGGTGCAATTAAAGTTATTTTTGTAACACTGCAATCTCTCTGCAGGATATCGAGGATCACGTCGCCTTTGTAATCACTGTCCCCACTGCGCTGGCTATTTTCCTCACGATCTTTGTTCTGGTCTGCATCGAGTCCATCTTCAAGAAGCTGCTCCAAGTTTTCTCCTTGGTGATCTGGGCCTGCCTGGTTGCCATGGGTTACCTCTTTATGTTTTTTGGAGGAATCATCTGTCCCTGGGATCAGGTAAGATGAGTGCATTATCGGCCACCTAAGGTTGTTTTCAGTCATAGGCCTTTTACCTGATACATCTTAGATGTGTATTCTTGAGAATCAGTGGGAACACGTAACATGAGAATGACTGGAAGGAGCAATAACACAATACTTTAGTCAAAAAGGAAGGTGTATGCATACTGATGTATGGTACAGCCTCTAGTGAACAAATGGAATTGTGGATCAGAGTCACCTTTACTAGGCAATTTAGCATTTGTCAAGTCAGCTGCTTCCCTGTGATGCACAGAAATGATTTTAAGAGAGAGCTCCATACCAGAATTAAGTGAGACGGCCAGAGAATTCTTATATGAAAATAAAAGAATTCCAGAAAGATGAAATATTTATGTCGAGAACGTGGAGAACAGGAAAAAAAAAAAGAGTAAAAAATGTTTTATTTATTAAATTTCACATCAGGGATACTGTTTCACCCCAATACCAGTTCCCATGGAAGACTCTGAAACTGTGATCAGTAATAAGTGGCAAGAAATGGCAAGTCAAGCTTTTATTTAATTCATTATTTATTTTTAACTGAATCTATTCTGCTGTGTTTTTTAAGTTCATCTTTGTAAGTAGCTTTTCTAAGCAATTATAACCCATCAGATGTAACCCAACCTGTCCAAACGCATGATAAAATTGAACACTGTTCAGTGTATTATTATGTCAGGCGTAAAGATGTAACAAAAATTTGTACTTGACGAAAGCATTTTACAGTCTTCTACTATAAGATTCAAATTATCCTGCTTTCTTTCCCCTCTATCATGTTGATTATATAAAGTATATGTGTGCTATTCCCATGTCAGCTGAGCCACCCCATGTTTGACCTGTAAGTTCAGTGAGGATAATTACGTTCAACATTAATCAAAATGCTGCAAATGTGTGACTAGACCTGGGAATTCAGATAGTAATCAGCATTGGGCTCGCTCTCTGGCACCGTCCTATTCCGATGCATCATTTAACTTCCCAGGACCGCAAAAACCGTCCACTCCCTCCCTCCACCAACCATCGGCCCACTTCGTTGGGTCCCCTTCTACAATCTTTCAATGAGCAAAAGCGCTAATGCTTGCTGTGTTACCACTCCGCCTGGTGTTTGTGCTGACCGTGTCTCTCTGGCATGGCATAGGTGGCCTAGGGCGCACGGCCAACACCGGCTAATATAGCGAGGTCCAGGGGATTGACTTCCTGTGTTAGTCAATATCTCTGCTTGGGATTCAGAATTGGGTCAGCTAGCGAATGTTCTCCTACATAGACCCCTCTGCATCTTGTATTTTCACACGCGACCGCAGGGTGCACCCGCCACCGACAACAGGCACCGGGGGAACAACGAGCACAGGAGCTGCGCGGCCCCAGGTCAGTGGCGGCTAACGCGCAGTCTGCACCCCACCGCGCGCATCCCCCCCCCCGGCCCCCCCGCCCCAGCCACACCCCGTCCGGACACAGGCACTTTATTTTCTTTTCGCGCCCTTTGGTTTCCCTGAATGTAGTGTTCCCTCACGGAGCCTTATGGACACTTCTTCTGGATTTAGGCTTATTATAGACCCCGTCTACGCCTAAGACTGTTCCCACTACCGTTCCCACACTAGTGAAGTCGCGCCGATGACCTCTATCAAATAATCCTCTTGTTATCTTTATTGTTTTGCGTTTTTGAAACAAAGATCAGCTTGTCTGGCCAGCTGATGAATGCTTAAAAACATTGACCCGCCACTCCGAATACCCCTGGCCGTATAGAGCTTGACGGTATTTCGATGTGGCACCGAGGACCTAACCCACCAGTTAAACCCCACCGGCCTCTTCTCTTTTGGTGTGGGCGCTCCAATCTCGTTACATTATCGTTCTCTTTTAATTTGATCTTCTTGGTGTGAATTGCCGTTCCGGTCTCCATCGCCAGATGTCGGTGCGCGCCACCTGCAGACAAAGTATCTCCTGCTAAGTGGAGTTTTCAAAACCTCGTTCATGAGAAGACCACCCGAGCACTGACATTTTGTGTGTTTTACCTAATCTAAACCCCACTGATTTCAACTGAAGTCAGCCTACCTATTACGACTAGAGACTGCGGAACAAGCAAAGCACTAGAAGGACAAGCCATGGACAAGATGGCAGTTGTTAGTGTCAAAAAAATGCTAATGCTTATACACTTGACGTAGTACAGTGGGGAAAAGGAGACAGCGGGCGTTTTTTTGAATGGATGCCAATGGAGGAGGTGGCTTCACTATGCTGAATAAACAGCTTTATAGAGGAAACAGCTCATCATTTAATGAATCAACAGCCTATCAGCTAATCTCCAACATGTTTTACACCAAGCAATACTTTTGGATTGAACTATTTTTAGAGTTTACCATGAAAAAAATGCTGTTTTATAAGAGAAGTCACTGACTTTTTTGTGACAGGTGGTTATTCCCCGATTCAGCTTACTGGGCACAGGTTCCCAATCAGTGTATGTTAATCTAGGTTACTAATTTTAGGTAGGTAGCTATGGTTATCCGGTAAAATGGCGACATGACTTGAGTGCCGTAACAAATATGACTGAAATTCACGAGTGTCAAGCTGTAAGGTATTGGTTATTAAGGACACAAACGTGATCCAAGATTAGCATTAGCTTTCTCCAATTAGTAAAGCTATACAGACCCTCTCTCTCCCGATAGTCAGGATAATCTCTGTCTGCAGACCTTGAATTGGTTTATTTTCGTAGGGTTGGTGTGTCTGATAAGGATGTCATACAAAATGTGCAGTGCTTTGTATGTGTGTCTCCGCTAAACTTCAGATACTTTAGAGAGCAAGCATTTCCATGCCCATGTGCGCCAAACAGACAGAATGCAATAAAACAGGAGTGCAATTCTGAATAAAAAATGCATTTTGCGAATATTTTTTTTTGCTGGACAATAAATGAAACGTATGTAGAATTTTAAACCTATAAGTAAATTTATTTTTTTTATGATAGATATGTTAGATAGGACCATGGTTACCGTAAGATATACAGTAACTGTAAACGTACTATTGTAAAGTCGGTTGTGTGTATTCAAAAGAGCCTGATAAGTAGTCTGAGCTTTTGTTTTTCTTATTTGCAATTTTTGTTTAGTGAATTTTAGACTTGACCCAGCTTAACAAAACAATGTATTTGCGCTCGTAGATTGGGCACTAGAGTGCAATGTTACAATGTAATGTGATTTTACAATTTTTTGCACATAATCTATACTGTAGCCTTCATGGTTACATTCACTATATTTGACTTCATAGATTCTGACATTGTTTTAATAGACAAAATTAGGCAGGATGTGAAATGACATGTTTTAAATAAATACAGATATATAATAAAGATAGATACACTGTCTATATAAGATATATAATATATTATATATTATCTTTATAAAATACAGTAATATGATTTATTTGTTCTTTTTTGGAGTTTTTTTGGGTTGGGGTATTTGTTCATTTTGATTTGTGGCCACACACACAACAAAAATTGTTTGGCCTCTAAAACAAAAGCATTTATCAATGTGTTTTTGCACACCTCTGTGTTTATTGCCCTGTACATGGAGGTGAACAATGTGATTTCAGCTTTCATCTCACACAGCTCTGAAGGTACTCAGACGTCAAAGGTGATTTTAACGCTTCAGTGGGCAGCTTTCTTAAAGACTAAACTTATTCTCAGCCACATACTGCTACAATTGCTCTGTGGCCCCCTTAACCCTTCCACCATTAAAAGTTCTGCTCTCTGGGATGATCTGCAGTGGTACAGTGACCTGTACACAACTAAATGGGCACACATTTTCTGGGATCGCTTGGTACCAAAGGCAAATGCCAGTGATAGTGGAAAGCATACATCCAGACATCTTTTTAGGTTCTTCCCAGGTGTCAGGCCACAGCAGTGCACACATTTTTGGTAATTACAACTGAAGTTGCATCTGAAATGCCAAGAGGAATAATGGACCTATTAGAGCACTTTCTTCTTTCTGTAAGCTCCCTTCATTTCAAGTCAGATGTGTGAAGACAGGTCACTGAAAGGTCTCCCCTCTCACACAATTAAAATATCTGTGCCACTAATGTTTGGTAACCGTGGTGTTAATGTTGCAGAGGGCATTTTGTTTCCCTGAGAAACAAGATGAGACAAGCCCAAAGGCAGGTAATTAATTAGGCTCTTTTGTATGTAGGTAACAATGAAAAACAATAAATTAAGCAATGATTAAAAAGGTTGCTTCTGAATGTGCATTCCACTTCATTTAGATTACAAAGCTCATTAAGATGCTTGGATGCTCTTCTATCTCTATCTGTTTGAAAACATCTAGGCCATTGTTGTTAGCCTATGGTACTGTTAAAGCTGAGATGCATAGTAATTTCCCAGCGACATTACTTAACAAAGATGTTGCTTTAAAGATCAATGAAATGCCTTGATGAGCACAGTTTTCTTTCATGTATTTACATATTTCATATTGAAACAGGAATTTACTTCAAAAGCTTTTTAACCTGTTAACCTGCACCCCCATTTTGGGACTGATATCTGAAAATGACATACCTAACTTAAAATTGTAACAGTTCCTGACTTCAGTGTGCTACATACACAATTTTGGTGTCTTTGGAAAGAAGAGCCTTTGGGGTTTATTATCCATCATCCAGAGTTGATATTGCTCAAAAAGATGAAAAGTTATAGACACTGAAGTGCCTTGAAAAAAATTGTACCACACTGATTTTTTTTAATATTTCATATAAAAATACATTAAATCAGTCCTGGAGCAATACAGAAAAGTAATGGGTTGAAAGTCACATGATTTCTGAGACTATGTCTAGAAATTACCATCCATATTACAACGCTATTGTTTCATTGGACTAAAAGTGCTCTATGGGATGTTGTTCAGTGGACCCTTACCTTTCTAACTAAACCGGGATTTACAGCTGTGGATGCGTTTATGACTCACTATTACGATGAATCTGGTACGTACTGCGTTTTGATTATGCATGTTTTGATGTGTACTGCTTGAACAAATTTAGCAAATACATTCTTTATAAGCTTTCCATTGAAAAACAGCGATCTATCATCTATGCTTGAGACTTAGACCTTTAGAATGATATATAGTTTGTCAAGATTAATTATGTCCCTTTTCATTAAATCTATTCGTAAACATTGACACGTGCAAACAAAGAGCATTCAGTGCGCCGGCGTCCAGGTGCGGGTTAACAAGTTTTAAATACCCAAATGGTATTAGGCATATGGTATTCTGAGGGAGGGCATTTGACATTCTAAATCTAGAGAGCAATTGATTGGACAAAAATTTCCATATCCTTGTGAGATGTCATTAAATATTTTGGTCCATTTTTGTATAAGATGGCTTTTACTTCATTTAAATTGGTCAACTCATAGGATATCCGACACTACTGATTTGGTTAAAAATTTGTAAGGGAAACAGGTCAATTTAGCTCAAAGGGAATCATTTAAGATTTTAAAGGGAACTCCACCATTAATATGTAAGGGAATTAGGACAGAATCACTGTTTTCCGGCTGATCACTGAGACGGCCAGCGAGTCAGTGAACGAGCCGTATGATATCAATTCTGCAAGGGATATTTATATCCAAAATATAGTGAAAACACAATTTTTAGCACAGTAACAAGATCGGCAGTTTTAAGACATTAACTTGTGAGCAGAAAATACAAGATACTTCTCTTTTCAATATAATTAAGGCTTTATTGGATAAATCTAAGATATATAAACTAATCTAACACATGAACACACGCATTCACAAAAGTTTTCAGAAAGAGAGAGAGAGGAAAAAATTAAAGAGAATGAAAATGTGAAATCCCAAGTTTACAGCAATATGTGCAATTGCATAGATCTGAACAACCATCAATCACTTAATTAACCCTCGCATTGAGTTTGCTCAATGAGGTTCAAATTTATATTAAATGCACCAGTTCAGTAGAATCTGGGGTACTTGCTTTCCTGTGTCTGGGGTTCCCTTCCTTGTCTGCTGAAAGGGGTTTCCCGTTTTTCTGATTGGCTGGAGGTTCAGTCTTGGTAAGCCAGTGATTGGGCGTTGGCTGGCTACGTGGAGCTGTTGTCTGCAGTTGAAGTTTTAGACAGCACTCTTTCGGAGACACGGCATTAGGCAAAACTTAACACGTAACACGAAACTCTCAACGGAAAATAAAAAAAACTAAAGAAATAGAAATAAGTTGACGAGACTAGGTGTGTTTCTCCTCATTTTTTGGAGGAGCTGGCGGTAAGCCCTAGCACGCTCAAAACTAAAGAAGCATTGATATTAAAAGAAAACAACAAAGGTTGATAGCAAGAAGGACAACGCGGCGAGAGACAAAAAGCCAAATTTGAATGGTTTTCTAGTATTTAAACCAGGCGTAGTTTAACACACCCAAATGGTGCTTTACCATTAGTTCGTCGTTGCGCGGGTTTTGTATGTCCCCTCCCCATTCATAATCCTGTTTTCTCGTCTTATTCACATGATCCCCGCGTTTTTCCTTTCTCCCGCTCTGGCAGAGTTCATTTGGACATGATTTCTTATAATAAGAATATTATACATTTGACAAAGAATTGATTGGAGGAAACGTTTTAAAGCATGAATTTTCAAACTCATTCATACCCAACATGAATATAATCCTATTAACTGTTCAATAGTTATTCAAAATACATACATAATGAGTGATTAGGACATGATAGTCAAATGTGTTGGTTACATACATGATATGGAGTTATGTATATAGCAATGGTTAGTTGCTCGAGGCCTTTTAGTGTCATTTAGGTGCATGGAAAGGCAGTTTCCGTGCCATTCTGTGAATGTAAGGATACGTTCTGTGAAGACCAGAGAGGTTAAAATGTCTGTGAGGAATTTTAGTCTGTTCTCTGTCTTATGTGGAGGGAAAAGTCAATCCGAAGCTTTTGATCACTGTCACATGTTTCCATGTGGTGGTCACGCTGTGCATCTCTTTTGACCATTATTCTTGATAACTTGCCCCAAAATTTACAATCTCCTTGGAATTGTCAATGTGTTCTTTTGTGTTAATGTTGAAAACTGTTCTGTGACAGAGTGGTTTAGGCTTGCTTCAGACTGGCTAATGCTCGGGTCTGATTTATGACATCCTGTTGTCTTGGGCCTCTGTGGAATTTTTGTGCTCCTAATGTTTCAACCATGTTTTGACCAAAACTTAGATTGTCTGATTCGGTCTGATATCCTACAAAAGATAGCACTAAAGTTAACAGTCATGGACTAAAAGCTTCATAACAGAGCTGCACACAAAATTTTGATTTTATGTTGTATTTAAATGTTTTGACACATGCATGGTTCTCCTGTTGTTCTGTGTAGCACCTCTAGTATGTGAAACAAGTTCCATTTTTGAAAAAAACAAACAAAAAAATCACTACTTCAGCAACTGATAAGACTGTACACTACAGTCTTATATGCAAATATGTAGCCACATGTTTCTGACTTCCTCTGTGGTTTGAGCCATAGAGGAAGTCAGAAACCAACCAACAAAGAGTCTACACCATAGCTCAGCTGCTGCTTTAAATGCAGAGAGGCATTCTCGTCATCTTAGTCGTGCTGGCAGCAGGGAAAAGAAAAGAGTTCCAAGTTCCTTCTTCATCACAGTAAGGCTTGATACTCTGCCACAGTCAACACTTATTATTCTAAAGCCTCGTACCAGAGGTGGGACCAAGTCATTGTTTTGCAAGTCACAAGTAAGTCTCGAGTCTCGAGTCAAGTCCCGAGTCAAGACAGACAAGTCCCAAGTCAAGTCCCAAGTCAAGACAGGCAAGTTCAAGTCGAGTTGCAAGTCCTCAACTTTAAGATTCAAGTCTTAAACAAGTCATTAGTGCTCTTTGCCCAAATGAGTGAATCAGTATTAATTACCATATCAAAATCATAGTAATTTAGGGATTGTGCCAAAATAGGATAAGCAGTGAAAAAAAACTATTTTATTAGTAACAGAATAGCAAAGACAACTTAATTTCAGAGAAATATTAACTGCAACATACTTTGCATGTGTGCATAAGAATAGGTGTTATATCGAAGCCAATGAGCCATTATTTGGAACCTCAATGAAACATATTTAAAAATATGTGAGTGGAAACGCAGAAAGAACTGCTTTGAAAGAAATAGAAGAAATAACTGCAAGCATACTTTACAAGTGAGAGGAAACATGCAATATGAATGCAGACAAACTCATGAAGACAATCATTCAAAAATGCTGTGCTACCATCCTTTATAACTACAAGTAACAAAGACAAAATCATTTAATAGAAAAAAAAATGTTGTACGTTAAATGTTAAGTTTATAATATGCATAGGTGATCACTAAATTTAGGGGCTATGTGCGCTATAGGCCTACAGACTGATTTACAACACGTGAATTCATTCATTTATCCAGAAAGAAATGGAAGTGACAAGAGTGCCTGCTGGAGAGGGAGAAAAGATGAGTAGCTTTTATAGTTATATATATAATACAATACTCATTTTGTGAAAGAAACACTTCTTCAAATTGTATATTTAAATTATCATTAGGCCTATTGCCACTTGCCCACTTCAGACATTAGGCCTAATGTGCATTTTTCTTTCTTTAATTAACTAAATGGTTTGCAGTGATTAATTTTTAAATCTAGATTAATAAAGTAAGTGAAGTGGACATGTGCAAGTATGGTTACCCATACTAGGACTTAGTGCTCTGCATTTAACCCATCCAATGTGCACACACACACAGCAGTGAACACAAACAAACCGTGAACACACACCCGGAGCAGTGTCGAGCCATTTATGCTGACAACCCAGTGAGCGTTGGGGTATCGGTGCCGTGCGTCAAGGGCACCTCAGACGTGGTATTGAAGGTGGAAGAGGGCACTGTACCTTCCCTCCCCCCACCTACAATTCCTGCCGGACTTGAGACTCAAACCTGCAACCTTTGGGTTACGATTCAGACTCTCTAACCATTAGGCCACGCCTTCAAGTTATCTAAGTAATCTGTTTTACCACACTTTAAAACCTCAAAACTAGAGGTTTACATGTTTAACCCCAATCATGTGGATCCGGGATTAAGTTATATTTAAGAATAACATTAATCCTGTTGCACCATAACTTTAAACTCAGATTTAAATCTCAATTATGGATTGACTTTAAACTTAATGGAGGTTTAAATAAAATTAAATGTACATGCAATTAAAATATGTAACTGATCGAACAAAAACAGTGGAGATCGACAAAACAGGTCTCAGAGAGTGTTTATTTAAATAAAAATAAATCACACGAGTTGCAAGTGCGAGGGTCATGGGGGATTGCGGTCCTTCACTCATGTTGCACTCGGTGTCGAACAAACAAAAGAAGTGAGAAATATTTAACAGCAGCGGTCACTGTGATGATGAGGCGAGCACCAGTGAAGTCATCGCGGCCGCGCCTCTTGTTTCTCATGCCCTCTCCGTGTGTCTGCGGAGATCGCTACTAGACGAATCAAGTAATTTTTTTTTTCTTATCTCGGTCTTTTGTCGTAAGTTGTGTTATTACTCCATTCATTTATACTAGCCTATATATCCAGCACGCCTCCCTAAACGCGCTCTGGCTATTGCAGTCATGCAGCAACTAGCCTTGTTCTGATCATAAAGTATTTTCGAGTCACAGGGCTCAAGTCCAAGTCAAGTCTCGAGTCATTGCTGTCAAAGTCTAAGTCGAGTCTCAAGTCTTCTTTAATTATGTCGAGTCGAGTCGCAAGTCATCAAATTTGGGACTCGAGTCCGAGTCAAGTCTTTAGTCAAGTGACTCGAGTCCACACCCCTGCCTCGTACACACCGTTTTTGTTCATACCCAACTGATTTTCGCAGGCGATAAGCCGAGTGAACATGCAAATTCACTCCCTGACATTAGATGGCGCTTAATGAAAAACAGAAATACCCCGGTACACATCGAATCCTATTTGATCCGCAATTCCTCTCCATAACAACTCCCTCTCGAGATTTTTGTAGTCGCTGTCGCGTTTGTCATAAAGCCCTTTGTGTTCAGACACCAATGAGACCAGCAGCTCTACATTCATCTTGCCTCGATGCATCTTCTTGGGCTGCGTTCCAGTCCGTTTTTTTATGCCCTTCACTCATTTAAACTTCCCTCCATCTCGTTTACTCGGATGTACGTCATTGATTACGTTGCATGAGTGCCCACTACTGGCGGAACCCTTGGAATGGGCTTAATTGTAACGTCCTAAGCCCTTGATCACTTAGAATCAGCTATGGAGTTGGTTTATTGTTTAATTTTTTCCCTTATGAATTTGTTTGATGCACCATTCTATATGCCTGTATGTATGCTTGGGCTGTATAAATGTAAAAAAATTATTTATATAGTTATAGCGTTGTTGTGGTGGGGATAAATTAAACGCGATCTGCGATGATGTCACAATCGTGTTGCATTGTGGTCTATGGAGCGGCCTGAAGTGTGCATATGAAGCAGACTCGCTCTCTCGGTCAAAATCGAGGGGTCGAGGGTCTGTCCATATAAACTTCCCTAGTCCACTTCACGAAGTGGAACGCACTTCAAAATGGCAGCGGGGATTCCCCAGAGGGGAAGTGCTTAGGGAAGTTCACGAGTGCGTGTCTAAAAGTGGAGTGGAACGCAGCCCTAGTCTACTTACTTCCTCTTTTAGGTATCAATGTGTGCTCGGCAAAACCTTTTTGTGCTTGAGCGCCACTAAGTCATGTTTTACTGTAACTTCAGCAGCTCCAGGCACATGAACAAAAGCGCCAATCTCATTGGACGGCCAGTTTTTAACGCGGCGCGTCAAACCAAAAAAACGAGCCTGAGGTGTTTTTTAAAAAATTACGCTTTTACGCCTCGCGTTTTTCGGTGTGCACACTCACATTGGCGCCCTTTGTTTAGTCACGAGGCGTTAAACGTCGGCATATCGTGGCGCGATTTGCCCTGTGAACTAGGGGTTGCACTGACTAATCGACTAGTCGACTTCAATGCTCTGCCATGACGCTTTAAGCTTGACGTCGACTAGTCGCTGGTCCAATAGAGGGCGCAACAGGATAAGAAATCTTTGAAGGACTTCCACATTTACGCTCCGTTTCCAAACAGTTCAAATGACAAATAAATGCATACTCTGAAAACTCCACAAGACGTGTGATTATATTACTGGATGCTCGGAATGGGGTGAAACGGGAGACGTGGGCAACGTTGTGGAAACAGCTTATTGTACAGAGTACTTAATCGCCATTCGTAATCTAATGCTTGCGCACTGTAACTGCACCACAGTAGCTCGTACATCACGCGCAGATCGCGCACACAGAATCATTCAGCACGGAAATGTATTGTCAACACTGGTCTGTGATTTCTCAATAAAATAGCTTAGAAACTGAAAAGTTAAAGCATATTTTTCTTAATAACTAAATTCCACAGCTTCACTACTAGTAGGGAGACGCTGCCAGGTATAATTAATTCACACGCAATCGCTGTCTCACTAATGCGTTCATATTAATGTAATCTTTACTGTGCTTCTTTATCTGTATCTGATTTAGAACGAACAGAAATCTGTGAAAAATATAATGACCCAAAGATAAAAATAAGTTGTTATAGGAGCAATAGCCATGTGGGAAGCGCTGTGTCATATGCCATAGCTGTGCACAAGGTGTTTTCGTCACAGCTCCAGACTTATTTGTTCATTAATGATGTCATCAGCGACTAGTCGACTTCGACACGACTTTCATCACATAAAAGTCGACTTTAAAAAAATCGGAAGTCGTACAAACCGCTAGTGTCACAGCCTTAAGTTTTTGGGTAAATGTTCTCAATAAATTGCTCAGATAACATCTGAAGCCTTTCCGCCAGACATTTTTTTTAGTGCTGTCAAATGATTATTCGCGATTAATCACATCCAAAATAAAAATTTTTGTTTACATAATATATATTTGTGTACTGTGTATATTTATGTGTATATAAATACACACACATACATATTTTGAAAATATTTACATGTATTTATATTTATATTATTATATTTTATATTGTATATAAATATATTTAATATACAAATATAATATATTTTTCTTAAATATAACATGCTGTGTGTATGTTATATACGTGAGGGTGGAACGGTATGCGTATGTGACAAACGGTTCACATGCAAATTCCCAAATTAAGGGACATCTCTATCCCCTTGGAGGGGGACTTTGTAGTGAGGCATGGCACGTTGCGTGCCATTATGTTTCGTTTGGACGGCCTTTGCAAAGCGTCTATGGTAATTTGCTCATTACTTCAGAGCATTTTCCCCGTCCACGCAGAATTCAGAACGAGCAGATTCGCTGATGCCACCAGCATAAAAAATATACATTTTTATTTTTAAAAGTTTTTATATATTATTTTTATATATTAGATACATATTTTTTTACAAAACTTTACAAAGATAGAATGTATGTTTATTTTGCAACAGTTATGCTAACAAATAAATTTATTACATTAAAACAGCGACATTCTGCGTTGTCACTGGAACATCCCAGCTGAAGATAATGAGGAAATTACATAGCTCGCTTTGCCAAGTGCATTCCAAACGACTACATAATGGCACGCACGTGCCCTGCTCACTACAAAGTCCCCACTCCAAGGGGATAGGGATGATCACTTCCATTTGGAATTTACCCGTGAACCGATCAGTACAGGATACGCGTACCGTTACACCCCTAATATATACATAATAAATATACACAATAAACACACATATATTACGTAAACAAAAACAGGTCTTGGATGCGATTAATCGTTTGACAGCACTATTTTATATATATAGATTTTTTTTACACTATGTATAAAAATAACAACTATATTGTACATTTAGATTACATAAATGACATGGAATATTCCATCCAATTAATGTGCTCACATCCATTTATTCATTAAATTTGTTTCCAGTCTTTGATTTTCTGTTTCACTTCAGTTTAATATTGAACAGTCTACTGAGCTAAATTAGGAATAATCCAATCAGAAAAAATGTTAGACCTAGAACAGGGGTCACCAAATTTAGTCCTGGAGGCCCAGTGCCCTGTCCATTTTATTTGCAGTTTATAAATTGCATTAATAATTTCTGGAACAAACACATTTCTTCCTATTTTAATTCAAGGCAGCTAATATGACAAACCTCCTCCGCATGTTCAATACCATGACAGTTTTCCAGACAGATCTTTTTGAGAGTCTGCTTCTGTCTTATAAGTAGATTCTACACACAACAGCCTGGATGGAAAAATCAATATTTACTTAGTTATATGTGGAGCACCAAAATCACAGACAGAAAGACAAGACCTATCTAAGATACAGTATATAAGACAGTGCCCTTGCCTTGACCTAAAGAGGTGTCCACACTAATCTCATACAAGTATAAAATGTATGGTTTACTCTATCTGTGCAGACAAATAACTACCCTGCTTTGATGTTTAATCCTTGTGCACTGCTTTTTTTCCTCCTTTAGCTTGAGAGGAGACTTCACTCTGTTTCTGAGTGTCAAAGTGGTAACTAGGAAACATTCTAAGTAAAGGTCAAGATACTGGTCACGTGTTGCTAAGCCAGAGTGATGTGCTTTCCATCAAACAGGCTCTTGTGTCCATATCCCTTTGGGCTTTATGGCTGTTGACATCTGCTTCATTATTTGTTTGGTTTTGTAGAAAACAAACCATTTCCTGAACAAGGTTCCATGATCATAAATGAGTAGATTTGAGAGATGACCAAAGCTGCCCTGAAGATTTCAATTAAAGCACAGGAACAAATTGCATTTTAGTTTATAACTGTTGTCATAAAGAGGGAAGGTCAGGGGTTTCCAGTCTCTGCGCAGTACATTGGTGTAGTGCGATTATAAAAATCTCATTAAGTCAATGGATAGTCAGTCATCCTGAAAACACAGTTTTCATTTTTCTTCTTTCTCTGTCTTTCACATTTATAGGGCTATACTGTTTGTGGGGAAGAGAGAGAATTTTCTCAGCAGGGGGTGTCACAGCATTAATGTCTTGAGCCTGGCTGAGGCAACTATTGCCTAGTCTCTTAATGGCTGGTCGTGTTAGCTCTGTGTGAGTTTCATGAGATGTTTGGTAGAGTAACAGATAGCATTTGAAGATACCCTAAAATGAAAAAAAAGGCACTCATAAAAAGATGAGAAACAGGGCTAATATTCGCTGTGTCCAAGAGACTACCTACAATGAAATAAATGTAATATCACACATGAAATGTGACATCTACATTTATGCATTTGGCTTTTTAGCCCAAGCGACTTACATTGAAGGTATACATTTTACAGTATTTCATTTCATGAATTCAAATAATACACATTTTTATTTATGCATTCTATGAGCATTAAAACCTTGGCCTTGGTGTAGCTACCATCATGATCTACTGTTTAAACATTAAAGGAATGCAGTCCTGATTTGTGGTGAGATTAAATATGTTAAAGATATGTTCAGAAGTAACATATGTAAATTATTTACACACAATAATTATTGAAATGTCCAAATTGAAATGTCAGATTAAATATATTCTTTATGGAATCATAGATTTAATAATAGGATTTTATATGATGGATTTTCATAGTTAAAGGTGAAAGTCTGGGACATGTGTAAAACAATAACATTGATACAATACATACAATGCATGGTTAATAATAATCAACCTAATGCGACATTAAACTGTCTGTGGTTGAAGAAACATCTACAGTATGCATATATGCACATACTGTCTGATTCTGCCCAGCCACACATGCCTGGGAAAATACTCAAATTTGAATATCTTTTCAGGAATATTGTGAAATTCTTTATGGGCATCTATATGCATGAATTAGATCAAATGCTTTAATCACTGTGATGATTCCCTGACACAAATTACTGTGCAGAGCAGATGCTGTGTGAAAAGACTGTGCTGAGCCAAAGGAAAAAGTAAGAACTTTATATATACTGGCCCAGTAGTTCAGAATTTTACTTGTCATGCCAACATATTCACTGGCACCACTAGGTAAGTAACTAAATGGATCAATCAATCGATGAATCAATAAACCAATCAATCAATTAACAAATCAAGTGTGAGCACTCTTGCTCCATAGCAATAACTAGCCAGAGTCTTGGCTGAGCCAGGAACCCATTCTGTGTGGAGTTTGCATGTTCTCCCTATGTTGGTGTGGGCCTCCTCCAGGTGCTCTGGTTTCCCCCACAGTCCCCTACAAAACATGCAGAATAAACTTTGTTACTGGAGTGACGTTAAGAGGCGTGCAGATTCATTTTTCAAAGCTTTATTTAAAGACGTAGTCAAAACAGGCTAGGGTCAGACAATGGCACACAGGTATATCGAGGGCAAGACAAAAGAGTAGTCCAGTAAACAGCCGTGGGTCAATCGATGGCGAACGAAATCCAGAGGGCAAAGCAAATAAGATAGTGTTCTGCAGGTAACACGGCAATAGTATAGCTAGAGGGGCAAACAGAGTCCAAACAGCAAGACGAACAGATAATCCAAAATTCATAGGCAAGAATTTGAACACGGGAAAGCAGGTAAGCCAAGAGCTGACTAAGCAACTAGAGCCAGGCTCCGAAGTGATCTATTATCTAGGTAGCAATATTGTGCTGTACAATATCTGCCCTGAACTGTGTAAGACCTCGTATTTATTTTATGTGTGCTTGGCTACAGGTGAGATTGTGATTATTGAAAGAGAAAAGGCAATGTAGTCCAGGGTGACGTGTAACAGTCTGTGAAGTGTGAGAGTCAATATAATCAGAAGGCGACCTCTGATGGCGAGCGGACGGAAGACCAGGGACAGGATTTGTGACAATTTTATTATGATGGTTCCCTTTCTGGCTGCATTCCAGTTCACTTTTAGACACCACTCGCGAACTTCCCTAAGCACTTCCCCTCGGGGGAATCCCCACTGATTTTGAAGTGCGTTCCACTTCGTGAAGTGGACAAGAAAAGGACAAAAACAAGGAAAGAAAGAGATGGAATTATATATGGACAGACCCTCGACCCCTCGATTTTGACCGAGGGAGAGAGTCTGCTTCATATGCACACTTCAGGCCACTCTATAGACCACAATGCAACATGATTGTGACGTCATCGCAGATTGCGTTTAATTTATCCCCACCCCAAACAACTCTATAATATATAAATTATTTTTTTTAACATTTATAACAGCCCAAACATATATTCATATAGAATGCTGCACCAAACAAATTCGTAAGAGGAAAAATGTAAACAATAAACCAACTCTATAGCAGATTCTAAGTGATCAATGGCTTGGGACGTTCCAGCCCATTCCAAGGGTTCCACCAATAGTGGGAACTCGTGCAACGTAATCAATGACGTACATCTGAGTGAATGAGATGGAGGGAAGTTTACGAGTGAAGGGCATAAAAAAATGGACTGGAATGCAGCCTCTGTTTATAAGAAACTCAACTACCAGCCATGAGAGTATTAGTAAACTGTCTGCTTATTATCTGCTTACACTTTATTTTGATGGTCACCCAATAGTCATTCTGCTGACTATAAATAACTTGTCAAGTACAAATCAACTTGTTCTACTAACCAGAATCCTAAACATGCATGTATTTAATGTAACATATGGTAAAATATGGTCTATTTATGTTTGCTTAGACACATTAATGTTCAATGATAACATATTGACAGCATCTAAAATGTAAATAATTTATGTATGAAAAACTTTACACATTTACAAATCCTTATTTATTCAGAATATTTATTTCACAGAATTAATTGGATGATTCTATTGTATTTATGCAGATTAATGTAGTTGGCTCCTTTACTTAATCTGAAAATCAAACATTTTATTCAGTTTTGTGTGCCAGTTTGTTTAAAAGGATTGCATCATTTTTAAACAAGACTACATTTTAAAGTCTTAAAATCAAATACATTTCCTGTAATCGTTTAACCATTACTTATTATATATTTTTTTGTCAGGAACAGAACCAAACTGAACCAACTGTATGTAATGTCTGTCTGATTAATTTAGCTCAAAAGTTTTCAGCAACATCTTGCAATTTCAAGGCTAAAGAGTTCCTGAACAGTGTGAATCATGGGATATGCTTAGCCTCAATGTTTATTGTGTATTATGGGCCTTATAACAGGATGGCCTCGTGGGCAGCGCATCGACTGTCACGCTTCGCCTATGTAGGCGGAGACGAGGAGACGAAGAGGATTAACATTCAATAGTCTTTATTCTTCCAAATACACACGGAACAGGCAGGAACTCACACATAGGACGAGGGGTAGACGTACAATTCTGGACAAAGACAGACTGCACAGACTCTAACTTAAAGACATGGGGTAATTAGGGAAACACACCTGGGATCAAATGAACAATCAGGACAGGAACAGGAAGGAAACCAAACATGGGCATAAAATAAACATGGAGCACGTGGGGGAGGAAAACACAACACAAGACAGGAACACAGGCCTAACATTACCCCCCTCTCCCAGAAGGAGCGTCCTCACGCCTCACAACATCCAACAGGGAGGGGGGGTGGGCGCTCTGGAGGCCCCTCAGGACAGACACGGGACAGCAGGCCTCCTGAGCGGTACCCATTCCGGGACTCCTGGCGGATCAGGCAGAGTAGGGAGCCATGGCGGAGCATGCAGACTAGGAAGCCATGGTGGAGCAGGCACACTAGGAAGCCATGGCGGAGCAGGCACACTAGGAGGCCATGGCGGAGCAGACAGTCTAGGAAGCCATGGCGGAAGAAGGGAGCTCGTGGGCGAGCCCTCCTGGCTAAACTCGTGGACAGGGACCCTCTCTGCGTTTAACTCGGGACTTGAAGGCCCTCTCTTGCTAAACTCGTGGACTGGATCTCTCTTGGTCGAAAGGTCGGGTCGGGGTGGGGACAGGAGCCCTCCATTGGCTAATCAGGAACAGGAGCCCCTTTGGGCTGGATTCAGGGGCTGATATTTACTGGAGCGAGCTCTGGGGCTGGAACTGACACTGGAGCGAGGATGAGGGCCGAGAGCCATCCTTTTCGCCTCATCCTCCTCTTTTAGTTACGGGTGAATAGGGCGGCCGGCGGGCTTAATTGAGGAACGGCCAGCGGACTTGACTGAGGTAATGGCCGGCGGTCCTGGGGATCTGGATCAGGGCTTGTACCTCTACAGACACCGGAGGATCCCTTCCCTCCAGCTAAGTGCAGTGGTGTCTGGGAGGTTGACGGGGTGATGGTAGTTGGCCCCGATCCAGAACAGAGAGTTGAGTGTGGCATTGTCCAGCGCTGTTCTAGCGACGATCTTGCAGAACTCCCACCCATACTCCACGAAGGGGAGATCTTTGTGGGCTAGGGCGGCAAAACGTCAAAAGACTTTTCAAAAAAACAAAACACAACAGGGAGAAGGGGCAGAATTCTGTACGCTTCACCTACTGTGCGGAGACGAAGAGGATTAACATTCAATAGTCTTTATTCTTCCAAATACACACGGAACAGGCAGGAATTCACACATAGGACAAGGGGTAGACGTACAATTCCGAGAAAAAACAAACAGACTGCACAGACTCGAACTTAAATACCTGGGGTAATTAGAAAAACACAAGCCTTGATCACAAGAACATGATCAGGACAGGAACAGGAAGGAAACCAAACATGGGCATAAAATAAACATGGAGTACGTGGGGGAGGAAAACAACACAAGACAGGAACACAGGCCTGACACCGACATGTAGCGCTGTTGCACTTCGGGAGTCCCAAGTTCGAGTCCTGGCTCGCAGACCTTTTCCGATCCCACCCCCCTCTCTCTCACCCACTTCGCTTCCTGTCAACCTACTGTCCGATCTAAATAAAAGGCATAAAGCGCCAAAAACAAATCTTTAAAAAGTCTCTCTCTTTCTCTCTCTTTTATATAAACCCCTACATAAAACCTCTCTATTTTATTTCTTCTTCTTCTTCTGTGAATCATTTATTTTCCAGTGTGGAATAATGCGTGTATACATTTATTTCATTTATGTGGTGTAATTTAAAGTATGTTCTAAAATAGGTACCATAGAGAGGAAAACCGATCACTTTTTTGCAGTATATCAAGCTTCATTGCTGAACTGATACTAGGGCGTATTACAGAATGCTTCTTATCTTAGGTCTTAACTTAAGATATTATATGTTATAGGGGTGGGAGAAAAAATCAATCCATCGATGCATCACGATTCTCTCTCCAGCGATTAGTTTTTAAACCAGATGCGCGATGAAGGCTGAGTTTGCCTTTAGAACCCCCGTCTCGCTTGCTTCCAATCCCTCACACACATACACGCACTCGAAACCTTCCGTAAAATAATCTTTCATAAAGTTCGGAAAGGTTAAAGCGAATTACAAGGACATTCGCAGGCTTCATTGCTCGGCTGGCAATGTAGAGTTTTTAATCTAGATTTTAATGTCTTTAATCTAGATTTAAACGGAGAGAGTGTGTCTGAACCCCGAACGTTATCAGGAAGTCTATTCCAGTGTTTGGGAGCCAAATGTGAAAAAGCTCTACTTCCTTTAGTGGATTTGCTATCCTAGGTACTACCGAAAGTCCAGAATTTTGCGACCTTAGGAGCGTGATGGATTCTAGCGTGGTAGAAAACTAGTTAGGTATGCAGGAGCTAACCCATTAAGGGCCTTATAGGTAAGTAATAATATTTTCTAACAGATACGGAACTTAATAGGTAGCCAGTAAAGAGATTGTAAAGTTGGGGTAATATGATCATAAGGACTCAAGCTACAGGTAGTCCAAAATGAAGCGGCTATTTTTGAAGCGCAGGACCCACCTAGCAGTGCATTAAAAATAGTCCAGTCTAGAGGTCATGAATGCATGATTTAGCTTTTCTGCATCAGAAACAGGTAATATGTTTCGTAACTTGGCAATGTTTCTTAGATGGAAGAATGCTGTTTTTGTAACGTGAAATATGATTTTCAAAAGACAGGTTTTCTGTCTAATATAACACCCAGATTTTTTTACTGTAGAGGAAGTAACAGTACATCCGTCTAGTTGCAAATTGTAATCCAAGAGATTCTGTGTACTGTCTTTTGGTCCAATAAGTCATATCTGTCTTATCCGAATTTAATAGGAGAAATTTATTGGTCATCCAATCTTTTAAATTTTAACACACTCTGTTAGCTTAGATAATTTGTAAGTTTCATCTGGTCTTGTTGAGATATATAGTTGAGTATCATCAGCATAACAATGGAAATTAATTCCGTATTTTCTAATAATATTACCAAGGGCAACATGTATATTGAAAATAGGAGAGGACCTAGGACAGATCCTTGTGGCACTTCATATTTTACTGGTGTTATTTGAGATGACTCCCCATTTAAATGAACGAAGTTGTAGCGATCGGACAGGTAGGCTCTAAACCATCTTAAAGCCTGCATACCTGTATAGTTTTGTAATCGAGCTATGAGTATGTCATGATCTATAGTGTCGAACGCAGCACTTAGATCAAGTAAAACTAGCAATGAGATTCAGCCTTGGTCTGATGCAAGAAGCAATTCATTTGTAATTTTAACAAGTGCAGTTTTTGTGCTATGGTGGGGCCTGAAACCTGACTGAATTTCTTCATAGAGATAATTTTTTTGCAGGATGGAGCGCAATTGAGCAGACACAACTTTTCTAAAATTTTAGACATTAAAGGAAGATTTGAGATGGGTCTGTAATTTGTCAGTTCACTAGGATCTAGTTGTGGTTCTTAATAAGAGGCTTAATAACCGCCATCTTGAATGGTTTTGGGACGTGATCTAAAGACAACGACTAGTTAATAATATTGAGAAGCAGTTCTTCTGCTACAGTTAACAACTCTTTTAGTAATTTAGTGGGTACAGGATCTACCAGGCATGTTGTTGGTTTAGATGCAGTGATAAGTTATTTAGCTCTTCCTGTCCTATAGGGGGGGGGAGGTTTTGTAAAGCACTGCAGTTTATTTTTGGTGCGATGAATGAAGCTGAAGTATTATACGTTGTAGAATCTACATTTGTTATTGTATTTTTGATGTTATCTATTTTATCAGTGAATAAATTCATAAAGTCATTACTATTGTTTACAGGGCTGCCGAGACGTGAGACGTGCGGATCCATTCGCAAAGCTTTATTGTGGAGAAGACAGAGACGTGGTCATGAAGCAGGCAGGGTTAAACAGAGGCAGACAGGTATATGGTGGACAAAACACAAGAATAATCCTAGGCTAGCGTGGGTTGAACTGCAGACAGAATCAGAAGGGGCAAGACTAAAGGAGAAATCCAGGAAAACAGGCGAAGATCAAAACCGAAGGAAACAGACTAGGCTAAGGCTAGGCTAAGGCTGGTAAATGACTGAGGGCTCTGTAGTGTAGCTATCTCTAGGAGAGTGATAAACTCTGAAACAATACTCGGCAGAGGGAAGGGATAAGAGTGCGTGTTATATAGTGAGGGAGTGATATGAAACACCTGGGTGCAATCGTGTGAACAGCTGTGTGCAATCCGTGCTGAATGCAATCAGTGCAATGCATGATGGGAAATGTAGTCCGGGGTGATGTGCAACAGTGTGTAGTGCGAGAGTCAATGAAATTGGAAGTTCATGGACCGGATTCGTGACACTATTAAACTGTGAGGGAATATTTAGATCGGGTGGCGTCTGGTTATTTGTTAATGTAGCCACTGTGCTAAATAAAAACCTTGTATTGTTTTGGTTATTTTCTATGAGTTTGTGGATGCTCGGCCCTGGCAGCTTTTAGAGTCTGTCTATAGCTGGACATACTGTTTCTCCACGCAATTCTAAAAACTTCCAAGTTAGTTTTTCTCCATTTGCGCTCAAGACTACTAGTTTCTTTCTTGAGAGAATGGGTATCATTGTTGTAACATGGCACAGTATGTTTTTCTCTAACCTTCTTCAATTTGATGGGGGCAACAGCTTCTAATGTATTAGAGAAGATAGTGCCCATGTTGCTTGTCATTTCGTCTAGTTCATGTGTATTTATGGGTACACAAAGCAGTTGAGATAAATCAGGCAGGTTATTTGTGAATCTGTCTTTGGTGGCTGGAACAATAGTTCTGCCTGGACGGTAACGTGGATCCATATAGTTAATATCAGTAATACGCTGCATGCACGATTCAAGGAAATGGTCAGTAATATCATCGTTTTGAGGTACGATATCTATATCAGTAAGTTCAATTCCATGCGATATAATTAAATCTTGCGTATGATTAAAACGATGAGTGGGCCCTGTGACGTTTTGCTTGACTCCAAAAGAGTTTTATTAGGTCAGTAAACGCAAGTCCTATTGCATCATTTGTATTATCAACGTGAACGTTGAAATCTCCGATAATTAGTGCTTTATCAACAGTAACCAGTAGGTCTGAGAGGAAATCTGCTAATTATTTTAGGAAATCTGTATATGGCCCTTGTGGTCTATACACAGTAGCCAGAGCAAGCGATACGATAGATTTCTTTTGCATATCTGACAGGTTAACATTAAGCATTAGTATTTCGAATGATTTAAACCTGTATCCTGTCTTCTGAGTGACATTGTGAATATCACTATATATTGTTGCAACAGCGCCGCCACGGCCAGTCTGATGAGGCTCATTTTTATAACAGTAGCTTGGTGGAGTAGACTGATTTACACCAATATAATCATTTGGTTTTAGCCATGTTTCAGTCTAGCAGAGTACATCAAAACTATTATCTTTGATCATTTCATTTACAATAACTGCTTGGGGTGAGAGTGATCTAATGTTTAGGAACCCAAACTTTAAAAAAATCAGTTCATTTATTTTACATTTTTCTGGTCTAATCACGATCAGATTTTTTCTAGATAATGCATTAAAAATTGATGATGACACATTCAGATGTTTGGGTTGCACTGCTTGCTGGCAGCAGGTGTGCCTACAGATTCCCCAGGGGGGACTTGATACCGTAATTTAAATTTATTGAACAAAATCATTTATTGGACAAAAAGGATTGTCAAACAAACAGATTTTTACACGCGCCTAAACAACCATCTTTAGTATTGGACAGCGCAGCACTTCGACTCATTTAAGCCGTGGGTTGTGAACAGAAGATTCACGTGTGGTGCAGTTAGGTTTGAGATTTGACGTAGCTAGTCATATGGATGAGCATCCTGTATGATGGTATTCCCTATCAGGGCGTGTCCCACTCGGGCGAACGATGGCTGCTATGTTTGCAGGCCGTCGAGGCGGGTGCGTAAAAAGTTCGCTAAGGGATGCTTCAAACGCAGTAAAAAGGCTAGATCCATATATTAACAAAGCCATTGCTGGGCTTAGGTACCAGAGGTTGACAAGTACCCTCTCATAATAAAGCAAACGGATTCGTACTGGACCGGTTCTAGTTCAGCTGAGTTTATATGTGTGAATAGTGTCTAGAAATAACGTGTGGAGACACGATGACGTGCGTCGCGGGCGAGGCTGCGCACCGCGTCGAGCACTTCCCTGAAATCCCTCCTGCAGTGTCTCGGCAGCGTCTTCTGGCCGCTGTGGCTCTAACTCCCGGCGTGAAGCACATGCAGCACAGCTGTTTGCCCTTCTGAGCGCGCAGAAACATGCGAACACAAGACCAGGAAACATGGTGTTAAAAACCGTTGCGAGTAACGATGGCACGTTACCCTTCGCTAACCTAGCACGGATGTGCCGACGATGTATCTCTGACATCACAGGTGTGTGTCCTCGTCGCGAGGATGACTTCGTTCCGGGTGTGGAGGATCTCGACCGACCCGAGGCGTCGGAGTGAGGGGAGGGTCGTGCGCCGGGAGTGGTCCCTGCTCGGCGGGGGCGAGCGTTTCCCTCGTGGCCCCCAGGTCTGGGGGTTCCTTGCCCGGATTGAAGAGCAGCGGAAATATCGACGTCCGGTGAGTGAGCACCGGACCGGTGGCGATGAAACCACATAATGTGGTGGAGATGAGCATCTGCTGAATAATCGCAGATAATACCGCGCTAAATGGAGCGTCTCCGGTTTATTTCCAGCGCTGGCAAGGTCTGGGCCGCTCTCATCGAGCTGGAATCTGCGCTTTCGCCCTTGTCGGTCGTACGTCTTTAAAACTAGGGACTGCTCCAGCTGTGAGCATGCGCCGGCATGCACGGGAACCGGGTCCTCACCCGCCTGAAAGGTAGACACACACAGGTCCCCCATGTAGAAGCAATTAACTGAGTAAAAACCATGTGATGGGTGTGAATAGAGTATTAGCAAGGTAGGGAGGGCGGGGAGAATTTGAGCGGTGAACGGGCAGGTTTTGGGGCGGATGCCTAGACGGGGGCTATAGTCTAATAGCGGGGACCTCGGGAAATCAAAATAAAACAATGCTCGCTGATTGTTTTTTTGTTGTAGAAAAGTAATAGGCATATTTCACATGGTTCTAAAACGAAAATGATGGTATCATACAATGATTTTTATAGATAACAAATAGATAGAAAGAATTAACTAACCTTGAGGAGCTCCAAAATCAAGACGCACATACGGCAGGCACAGAAGATCGATGTACTGGTATGGTTGTGTAGTGATGTTTGGGGTGAAGAAGGACTGAGCCAAAGGCGAATAGCGATGTACCGGCCAAGGTCTACGTTGCTACTGCTCCCTAAGCATGATCTGGGGGGGGGGTGGATGTGGGGTCATGACCAAAGGACAAGATCTTGGATACAAGGGCGGGCTGAAATGAGCTTTCCTTCACAGGTGGCCGGGCACCGGCCAAGTGGAAGTAGGGGGTTAGAAGCTCTCTGCACGAACGGGTGGAGCTCGGATAAAGCACTGCTGGCTGGGGGGGGCCGGGCCACATTGGTATAGTAGGGCCGTTGAGGTGGCTCGTACTCGTGTTTGGGGGGGGGGGGGGGGTCGGATGCCCGGCCTGGACGGCCTATTTGGGGGGAGTGCTTCTGGTCTTGTTCTAGAAGCCGTGAGAGGCCCCGTTTAAGGAGCCGCGAGTGTGACACAGTGCTGAGGGGACTATTCTCTCGGCGTTTGCCTGGGAACCTCCTTGGGATTTCCCGCCGGAAGGATCTGAAGGAAAGTGTCTGTTGGAGAGGGAGTCTGGAAGTCCTTGCTGATGGGACTGGGGGGGCTTGCCGCCCGGCGGACCCGGGGCCCTTTATAAAGCAGTGTTGATGATGGATGGATGGATGTTTATGTTGAACTTTTTCATGAAGAGATAGCGCTGTATTAAGCATATAAAAAGTGTTTCTGTTGCTCATGAAAACGTTTCTGAAACGTCTGTTATGGACAAGATGAGTATGCAGTAACTTCCCTTCCTCTGTGATCAAGTGCAACTCATGCGCAACGCATTAAAACCATGCACAGAAGGGTGCCGAGGCTGACGCTTCCCTCTTGAAAAAGTTTATTTTTTTTTCACGCCCCGCTGGGCAGCGGCTAACTGGCATTGGCTAGACGGTGGCAGGCTAGTGTACTTCATCTCGATCAAGCCTATTGTCACTTGTCAAGTATTGTCCCTGTAACCTCTGTTGGTGAGTTCTTGTTTTTTTATGCCAGGTCTGTTATGTGTGTTCAAGGGAAGGAGAAGTGGAGGATCTAGATGCAGAAAAAGTTTATTAAAACAAAAACACAAAGTATATCCAGGCACGGGCTCAGAGCAAAAGACAAGGCAGGACATGGCCACACAAAGCAGCCATACAGGAACAACCTGATAACACCAGACAAAAAAAACCATTGCAAACACAGGGGTTTAAATAGACAGGATAACAAGATAACCAGGGGGAGGAACTAATCAATCAATCACCAGGGAAACTAACAAAGTGGGCAAAGGATCAAGGGAGAGCAGGGATTAAACAAGAAGTGAACAAAGAAACAATGGGGAACAAGAACACTTTAAAATAAGAATCCACAAAACACAAAACCAAGACAGGGGAACATGACAATAAGAATGTTCTGTGACAGGATTATTGACTCTAAATGTTACCCATGAACATGAGGCTGAGCTAAGTTGGGCCTTCTCTCCATGTTACTATGTATACAAACATTTTCATTTTAAGTTTAAATCAAATGGATCTTTTATCCCGAGCCTACAAAGTCCTCTCAGTCTCCCTGAAGTGGGAAAGGGCTCAACTCCTAAGGCCAGTCCAGCACCCCTGTTGAGAGGAGTGTTCAGGGAAGGCTCTCTCCAGGTTCAGTTGCTTACAAATGGCTGTACCCAACCAGAGCAAAGTTAAAATCATGACACAGCAATGCTTAGCCATCATGTCTAAGCTACAAATAATACTTTTCATTAGTAATTCATAAGTGATTGCATATTGTATATCAGAGTTATTTATGATGCCTTGTCATGCTGACATTAACAATTGTGCACTGGTGCATTAAAAACAAAATAACTGATTTTAATAACGTCATCTATGCTCTACTGTTTTATTGTAAATGATGTACGCTTAAATATCAATAAAGAAAAAAATATCTTAAATGTCCTTCAGAAACAAAGCAATTCTGATGTTTGTAGATAGGAGACATGTCGGAGGAAGAGAAGCAGCCGGTGCTTGAAATGTGGGAAGGGATGAGGCAAGGACTTGATGCATAAATAATAAATTAATGCATAAATTAAAAAACAAGCCAACAACAACAACTACCCTGAGGGGGAAAACAAGCAAGGCAGACCAGGCCAGGGCATGGCAAGACTGGAAACAACAAGGATACATTCAATGACGAATTGGCTCAGGACTGCAAACACAAGGAGAATAAAAAGGGAGCAAACAAGGAGGGACAACAGGTGGGGCAACTGAACCAATAATCAGGTAACAAGGTGGGGAGGGTTTGTGTAATGACAAGCCAGCAGTGGGAGCCCTCACCCGAGAACGGACTGTGCTCCGCTCCCTCTGCTTCCTCTACACTAATTTCCTATTTGGTTGCTTTATAACCAGAGACGTTGGGTGCTTCTCTAACGGAAGGCTGCATCCTACGAAGGCTGCATATCTCGGCTGCCACATCATCAAACGTCGCTGAAGGCCATCTCAATAGGAAGTATCCTTGGAAGGCAGCCTTTGTTTTACGTCCTTCATTCAGCTGAATTTGAAGGATGCATGGGATGTATCCTCCGCGACCTTCAATCACCCACAATCCTTTTTAGCCATTCCATTTTATGAAAATAAACTGATGAAAAACGAGTCAGTAATGAGCTTGTCTGATTTTATTATGAAATGTAAGACAAAAATAATGTTTTAGGACATGAAAGAATAATGTTATCTTTTGTTTTGGTGTAAATTACTAACTAAACTAAACTGCCAAAAATTTAAGCCACGGGGAGACTAGACGACTGTGAATCACTGAATTGCATTGATAGAAAGCAAAATAATATAAAGATTTGTAATACAAAAGTATTTTTCCAAAACTAAGTTTTATTAGTGTTTTTGTGCCGTGACAGTCAAGTCAAGTCAAGTCACCTTTATTTACATATAGCGCTTTATACAGTACTGATTGTGTCAAAGCAGCTTTACAGTTTTAATTAGGAAAATAGTGTGTCAATATGCAAAATGACAATAGTAAACACTCATTTTTCAGTTAAAGGTAGTTCATCATTGAATTCAGTGATGTCATCATCCAGCTCAGTTCAGTTTAATAGTATCTGTGCAATCAAGTCAACGATATCGCTGGAAATGAAGTGTCCCCAACTAAGCAAGCCAGAGGAACCAAAACTCCATCGGTGACAGAATGGAGAAAAAACCTTGGGAGCAACCAGGCTCAGTCGGGGGGCCAGTTATCCTCTGGCCAGACAAAACCAGCAGTTCAATTTCAAGCTGCAGCAATGTCACATTGTGCAGAGGACTGATCTGGTTCCTGTGGTTTTGTCCCGGTGGTCATCTGAGACAAGGTCTTTACAGGGGATCTGTATCTGGGGCTCAGCTAGATTTCCTGGTCTCCGCTGTCTTTCAGGGCGGTAGAGGTCTTTCCTAGGTGCTGATCCACCATCTGGTCTGAATACGTACTGGATCCGGTGACTGCAGTGACCATCTGATTTGGATACAGACTGGATCTTGTGGCTATGGTGACCTCGGAATAAGAGCGAAAACTATATGAGCGTAGATGCCATTCTTCTAACGATGTAGCAAGTAAATCGGGTGTTATGAGAAGTGTTCCCGGTCCCGGTTGTCCTTTTTAATGCAGCCTAAAAATCCTTTAACCGATTTGAATATTAGAAGCGTATTAGTGTGTTATGTGTAAGCCAGGTTAAGAGATGGGTCTTTAATGTAAATTTAAACTGCAAGAGTGTGTCTGCCACCCGAAAAATGTTAGGTAGGTTATTCCAGAGTTTGGAAGCTAAATAGACAGTTTTTTTTTGCAAATTGTATAATATCCAAGGTACAGATTTCTAGTAATTGTGCAGTTAATTCTCGGATTTTCAGAAAGTTTTTGAATATTTGTCCTCTCCCCAAATTTGTCACAACTGAAACACAGTAATAATAATTTAATTAGAAGGGTTATATTGACCTATTAAGATTTTGCTTAAATCTACATTGTAAATATATTTTTTGCTATTGTTTTTCAGAGGTAAATCAATAACAATTACATTTTTAACAATATTTCAAATGTAATTTATGAGATTTTTTCTATGTAAAAGGCAAAAAGTTGATCATACTGATTTCAAAGTTAAGGATTCGTTAGTTTGAATATACATTGAACCAAAAACTATCATAATATCTTAGTTGATAATTCAGTATACTTTATTTTTGACAAAACATTCCATGTTTCAGTCGTGACTGCATATTTTCGGTAGTGACAGTAATGCTTTGGTAGCAACCACATCACATTACAGAATTTAAACTCACATACTAAAACACTACTAAATAATACTAAAATGCAAAAAAAAAAAGAGCATAACTATACAAACATTTTGTTTATTTCTCCCAAAAATGATTATGATAGGATTATGTGTTCCCTTTTGTCACTACCAAAACAATGATGACATGTTTCGGTAGTTACTGTTTTGGTAGTGACAATTCTATGGGATAACACAAAAAACAAAGATGTGACTACCAAAACTCCACCAAATGTTACGGTAGTGACAATTTTAGATACTTTTGAACCTAGCTCAAAGGTGCTAATCAGCATATGATTAGCTAGCACAGTTTTGAACAGTGGTACATATAAAACTAAATGTTATGGAATCACTCCCAATAAAGTGTGCTTAATTGCAGAAAAAAAGTTGTTCGGTAGTGACGTCCCTAAAGTTACACACAGATTTTTTTCAGACTTTTGAACACATTTACCTCAAAATGATGGGACCTCTCTACTCACACCTTGTAGCTATGAGAGAGGGACATATGAATATTTCCTGATCATAAATTTATGGGTTTAGTTAAAATCTACTAAAATTAGTTAAAATCAGGCCAATATAGACTGAAACATACACTGGAGTGTATGTAGTGACATGAAAAATGTGGGACACATTTTTTTTATACATAAAGTTTCATAATTTAAAAAGAAAATATAAAAGAAATGTCTATTTTTAACTTTAAAAAAAAAATCAAAAAGATACTTTTAAAAACAACAATGGAAAAAAATACAAAAATTATTTCAATATTTTCATAAGTTGAAATTTAGTGTTTTATATATATTAGCTTACAATATGTTAAAAATTATTATTTGGGTTTCAATAGATAATATAAGATCTTAATAAACATCTAAGAGTTGAATAATTTAATGCTTTTTAAATTGTTTTTTTTTTGGTTGTGGGACATATTTTGCACCAATTGTGTAGAATGGCCCATATATATAAGTCTTAAGTCTAAGTAATGCCTCACGAATTTGGAGAACATCTGACAAGAGATCAAAGACAATTCCTTCATCCATAATCACTCGAGACCCTTCAGATTTCTGGGTCCATGTTGGTGCTTCTCCTCTTCAGTTTCCCTCACTCATTCTTATGGTCCTATACGGCCCATTATAAGATTTTCTAGCATTTATTTTCATGCATATATATTATAATATATATACAGGTGCATCTCAATTAATTAGAATGTCGTGGAAAAGTTCAATTTATTTCAGTAATTCAACTCAAATTGTGAAACTCGTGTATTAAATAAATTAATTGCACACAGACTGAATTAGTTTAAGTTTTTGGTTATTTTAATTGTGATGATTTTGGATCACGTTTAACAAAAACCCACCAATTTACTATTTCAACAAATTAGATTATGGTGAAATGCCAATCAGCTAATCAACGCAAAACACCTGCAAAGGTTTCCTGAGCCCTCAAAATGGTCTCTCAGTTTGGTTCACTAGGCTACACGATCATGGGGAAGACTACTGATCTGACAGTTGTCCAGAAGACAATCAATGACAACCTTCACAAGGAGGGTAAGCCACAAAACATTCATTGCCAAAGAAGCTGGCTGTTCACAGAGTGCTGTATCCAAGCATGTTTAACAGAAAGTTGAGTGGAAGGAAAAAGTGTGGAAGAAAAAGATGCACAACCAACCGAGACAACTGCAGCCTTATGAGGATTGTCAAGCAAAATCGATTCAAGAATTTCAGTGAACTTCACAAGGAATGGACTGAGGCTGGGGTCAAAGGCATCAAGAGCCACCACACACAGACGTTTCAAGTAATTTGGCTACAGTTGTCGTGTTCCTTTTGTTAAGCCACTCCTGAACCCCAGACAACATCAGAGACGTCTTACCTGGGCTAAGGAGAAGAAAAACTGTACTGTTGCCCAGTGGTCCAAAGACCTCTTTTCAGATGAAAGCAAGTTTTGTATTTAATTTGGAAACCAAAGTCCTAGAGTCTGGAGGAAGGGTGGAAAAGCTCATAGCCCAAGTTGCTTGAAGTTCAGTGTGAAGTTTCCAAAGTCAGTGATGATTTGGGGTGCCGTGACGTCTGCTTGTGTTGGTCCATTGTGTTTTTTTAAACCAATGTCACTGCACCCGTTTACCTAGAAATTTGAGCACTTCATGCTTCCTTCTGCTGACCAGCTTTTTAAAGATGCTGACTTCATTTTCCAGCAGGACTTGGCACCTGGCAAAAGCACCAAAAGTTGGTTAAATGACCACGGTGTTGGTGTGCTTGACTGGCCAGCAAACTCACCAGACCTGAACCCCATAGAAAAATTTATGGGGTATTGTCAAGAGGAAAAATGAGAAACAAGAGACCAAAAAAAAAAAGGAGAGCTGAAGGCCACTGTCAAAGAAACATGAGCTTCGATACCACCTCAGCAGTGCCACAAACTGCTCACCTCCATGCCACGCCGAATTGAGTCAGTAATTAAAGCAAAAGGAGCCCTTTCCAAGTATTGAGTACATGTACAGTAATTTAACATACTTTCCAGAAGGCCAACATTCACTAAAAATGTTTTTTTTATTGGTCTTATGAATAATTCTAATTTGTTGAGATAGTGAATTGGTGGGTTTTTGTTAAATGTGAGCCAAAATCATCACAATTAAAATAACCAAAGACTTCAGACTACTTCAGTCTGTGTGCATTGAATTATTTAATACACAAGTTTCACAATTTGAGTTGAATTACTTAAATAAATGAACTTTTCCACGACATTCTAATTTATTGAGATGCACCTTTGTATATATGCACAGATATGTAACACATGATAATTTTTAAATAAATGATGTGAATTCACACCTGTGGTCAAACTTAAATGCATTAATGTTTTGTTACATTGTCTTTTGGTTGATAGCATTGATCTGGTTGGTATGGAGCAAATTTTTGTGAGCTGAAAGACAGATAATCAGGCAGAATGTCTGCATTTTGTTTTATGGACCTGCTAATAGTAATTATGATGAGGCACTATTGAGTGAAAATCCAGAAATGGACCAAAAGTGCGACCACTAAGTGGTCATATGTACTGACACACTTCCCCAGGATGCTCAGTGTAATGGCTGAATTACTGTTCAGAATAAAGGTTACTTTATCTGTGCCTTCTTTTTTCAATCCCCATTTGCACTGAAACATAACTGAGTCACCAGTGTTGGATTTCAGGGCTCTAAAGTAGCCCACAGACCAAAACAAATTATAACTGAATTTTAAATGATTACTGCAGCTCATTACCAACCTAATGGAACCCACTGGTCAAGAAAATTGCGTCCTGGTCAGAAACAAGGCGTCTTGGCGTTATACATGTGTGCTGCTTACTCAACATAAATCTAATTACAGATGAGTTACTGGTAGGAAGGTGACAGTTGATGACAATAATCAGAAATGGTTGATTAGCAATAATCAGCAGTTGATCACTATTTCTGAAAGTGTTAGTCTAAAAAACCAAATGCAGAAATCACCCATTTATTAATGTCTAAATTTGGTCAGTCCAATCGAGTCTACCCACTGCAGAGTATGTGCTTTATTATTTATCTACTTTGAGATCACTTGAAACTATTGCACTTATTCTTACTTCTTCCCTTAAAATGCAAAAGGTAATATTTTGCCAAATATACCCTGCTATTTTCAATACAGTGGAACCATTGTGTGATCATTAGCTGTCAAGCTCAGTTGCATTTTTAAAAAAATTGTATATAAGGTCAGGATTTGAATCTGGTGTGTGTGGGGACCAGATTAAAATCCTGACCTTATATACAATTTAAAAAAAAAATGCATCAAATGATATCAGAAATTTAAAAAATAAAATAAGATGAATAAATGTTGTTATACATCAGGTTAAGCAGGTACGTATAATTACTAGGGATGTCAGTCGATAAAAATTAATCTAATTAATCACAAATTACATTTGGCTGTGAAAATACCCCCAAAAGATTATTTAAAGCTATTTTTGTGTTAAATGAGAAAGTATTAAGTAGATATTACAAATAGTAGCTTTAGAAGTATTTTACTTGATTCATCATAAAATTTATTACACATAAACATTTAGGTTACAACGGCCTAACATAAACCATATGGAAATTTTTTTTGTTCATGCAATGGAAGTCATTAGTAACCAAAACAGCTTTGTTACCAACAGTCTTTAAAATACCTTAAAAAAAAAATTAAGTCATTCAGGTTTGAGTAAATGATGATTGAAATTATGAAATGAAATACTACTCTAAATAAGAAACAAACTGCCAGCAGGTGGCGGTAAATGTCTTTATAAGTCATTTATGCATTCGATTAATTCAAACGGCTGATTCATTCATTCATTTTACTCACTGATTCACCTGGTTCCTTCAAAACGCAGATTAATGCAGAAACTAAACACCGCTGTGTTGCTCGGAGACACACAAGAATTCTGCTGTGGCTTTATAGGTAATAATTTTGTTGGCAAAACTGAGCAAAAACAGACAATATGTGTTTAAAATATAACACAATATTAACTTCTTATTTACTGAACTGTTGTATAAAATCACATTTGCACTCTTATATTCGGGCAAAAACATATCGTTTATCATATGATATAAATATGAGACAAAAACTCATACAGGGGCATTTCTGCCCCAATATCTTGAATTTTAGGGCATAACTGCATTTATGGAGTTGTTGCCCTGCATCATATTTGGCAACAGTCAACTGAGTGAAACGCTATCTGGGGACGTACAGGCCTGGGGGTGGGGCCAGTGCATTGACTGTGTTAAAATATTTTAATCGCGTTATTTTTCATAACTAATTAATTTAACGTGTTAAACTGACAGCCCTAATAATTACATATCAGTTTCTGTATCTGCAACTCGTTGGCACCCAAGGCACTTGATCCTGCATGTCTATATAGTGTTTTATACAATAGCTACAGATTGTCAAAGCAGTATGTTCTAGTCCTAGTGCGTCAGGGGTGTAGCTAGCATTTCAGAAGTAAGGGGGACAGAAATGTCAAATTGAATACCTACTGTCTGTTTGTTGTCTTTCGTTTCATCAGTCAAAACGTTGTTGCTTGCTACAGCGACAGCTGAAAAAAACAGTAGATATGTATAGATGCCACATTTGACCACTCCAGATACGTTGACGCATCCGCCACATTCATTTTTTTTTTTTTTTTTTTACTTCTATGCAGTTTTTTCTTTTTCTTTTTTGTTTTTATTTTGAGCATTACTGCTCCTCAAAGCTAAACCAGTAGAATTAATTTGCAATAGCAATAATGCACAGTCTATTGTGAATATAGTCAAAGCTAAATGGTATAGGATTTAAAGGAAAATTTAAAAGAGAGAAAAAGAATTATGGATAATTTATTATATATAATTTATCGCCTTTGTGTGAATATGTATGTAACCATGAAATCTATAAAAATTAACTGTAATCTAATGAACATTTTAAAACAATATTTCTTTTTTGGAATTTGATCATGTTAATTGGATTGCATGTACATGTAAAGGAATCAGTTACTACCCAGGACTGCTTAATCTGAGGTCACTTCCAAACCAAGCAGCTTAGATTAGTCAATGTCACAATTTCACTTGGCAAAAGTGACGTGTCCAAGGTTAATTTTTTCCCCCTTCATATCCACTGTTCGTTATTGCATAGTCACCCTTATTCATTCCTAAGTAAGCAACAATACGCAAAGTTTAAACCATGTGTCATGTTTAACAGTTCTGCATTGAATGCAGGAGTGAATTACTAGCCATAAGCATCAGCAATAACACAATTATGTTTATATAGCAGAATTATAAAGATTCGATTCTGTATATTTTAGGCATCTGCATCTGAGCAAATAAATTTAGTTTTTTTGGGAAATTCATGACCATTCAGTTGTTGAATTCAACAACCATTCAGTTCAATACATTTGCAGCAACTTGATCCAGATCTTTAGTTCAGTAGCTTAAAATACATTAAGGCAGGTACAGTCCTATGAAGTTAAGCAAGAAAGATACTACTACTATTATATATTCAATGCACCAAAAGTGTTTTTTTTAATTGTAAACATTGCATACATTTCCTGAACATTTAGGAAATACACAACGTGCAGAAATACAACAAAGTGCAAGTGCAACTGGCAGCAATACCACACAGAGTGCAAATAAAACATGATAGTTAAGTGTAGTAAGTGAGAGTTGAACAAACAGATGGCTATGACATGCTTTTATTCAACACTATCTACTTTTCAAAAATATTAATTGATCAACACAATCTGGCTGTAAACTACTTATCTGAGAAGACACTATGTCTCCTGCAGTGCTGAAAACGTTTTCTGAGGGCCCACTGGTGGTAGGAATGCAAAGATAACTTCTTGCCAGATTTGCAAGGATTGGTAGTTCTGTCTCATGGGACTGCCACTAGTCCAGTGGTCATTCAGTCATTGGCAGAGGTGCCATGGATCTGTATTTGAGTACCTCTTCTCTGCTGATCTCGCTAGCAGACCTTGATAGAGGACAGGTCCCTGGCACTTGCTGAAAGCTGTTGCTGAAGAGCAAATCCATGGCTTTCAGTTTTTTTGCAGGACGCATCTCATCTGAAAAAGAAAATTAATTAGACTGATGGAAATGCATGATGATAAAGTTTGTGTTTGTTTACATCTCATTCCTCGTAAAATACATTTTGAAATACATAAATGCATCCCAAACCTTTATACTACAGTATACCTACCCCTTAAATTAAACAGATTAGTCTTTATTAACAAATTAAAGGGGTCATATGATGCGATTTCTATTGTTCCTTTTCTTTAGTGTGTTATGTAGCTATTTGTGCATGTATAAGATCTGCAGTTACAAAGTCTCCCACAAAAGGATTTATTCTATCTAAAAGAGAAGGCTGATCCAGACCGGGCTAAAACGCCTCATTCAAACACGCCCCCACATCTCTACGTCACGATGTGGAAATATTGGCGTAATGCCGCCCAAATGTTCATGCAAAGAAAAAAAGAAGGGTGGTTAAGGAAACCGCGTAGAAGTAGTGTTGATGCAGCCATGTCAGGGAGACGCTGTGTGTTTCTGTGCGAAAGCAAAAGCACTTTATTTGGCCTTCCGGAAGCAGATGCAATGAGGAATCATTGGTTAAGATTTATTTACAACAGAACAGCACAACCCAGATGTTTGAATTTGTGCAACACATTTTATGGACAACAGTTTTGGGAACCTAGGAGAGTAGCCTACAAGGCTGGCTGTGCAAAGGCTATTTCTAAAATATAAATAAATGTAAATTCTGACTTTGCTATGACAATCTGGCGCTTATTCTGAATCAGCTACTGTAAGTATGTTTTCTTAATAGTTTAAGTATTTGCTATTGACTGTTCAAATGCGGAGTTTTGTGCCATTGTGTGTATGTGTGTGTTTGTGTGCGTGAGAGAGAGACAGGGTCACATCACAGTGGAATCAGCTTTCTTAATCGCGGCTTGTGTACTGCAAATACTTACGAGCATCATCACTGTCTGTCACGCGACTCTGTTCCCCTTTCGGGCTTGAACTGATGGTAAAACTAAGGACATTATGTACTGTCTTTACATTTATGTTGAAAGCTGAAGCTCGCGATTATGGAAAGGGGCGTTAAATTTCCGACGCGTGCTTGTGGTGTTCGGCTAATTACAATGCACTGGGTCAGCTGGCCAATCAGAGCAGACTGTGCTTGTCGGAAGGAGGGGCTTTGTAGAAAACGAAGCGTTTGAGAGAGGCGAGGCATAGAGGAACTACAATAATGTACAATATTTGAAAAAATAATTTTAAAAATAATTTTTTGAACATTAAAGCATGTCAACATATTCTGTTACACCAAATACACAAAATAATGATTTTTAAAATAGCATCATATGACCCCTTTAAAATAAATACCTTCTTCAGTTGTGTCTGGTGGTTTTTCTTCAACTGCATCCTTTATGCAGAACGTGACAGGAGTTCGTGTAACGACATGAAAAGTCCTCTGCCATCACGGATTTCATATCTCGAGCCATGTCTGTATCGTCCTCGCAAGGCTCAGGATGTTTCAGTAGTTTAGCCTGGAGAGGCGCAATCACCGACACGGTTGGTTGTTCTTCACACATCATAGTAGAAGCGATTTTAATGGGTGTCATCGCTTTCACAATGTCCTCAGCATTACTGATGTCTGTTTCAGAGAGAATGTGGACTTCCGTTCCCCTCCGGAAATTCTTTGACATAAGTGTTGCCAAGACTGCAGTTTGTTGTTCTAAGAAACGCTCAAGCATTTCCATGGAACTATTCCACCTAGTGCAAACGTCCTGTTTAAGTTTGTGTAATGGCAAGCTGAGAATTTGTTGTTTCTCTTTTAAAGTGCATGTAGCAGTGGAACTTCAGTGGAAAAAAGAGACAATTTGTCTTACTTTGCCCAACAATTCATGGCCTTTTGAGACACCAGGTTAAGAGTGTGTGCAAAGCAAGTAATGTGTGGGGTAAATCCAGCAGTTTTACCTGCAGCAATCATATTGCGGGCATTATCAGTAACAAGAGCAGGACTCTTGTTTGTAATTGTCCACTCGGAGAAGGCATCACACAGCTTAATTTAGAATCCTTGTTTGAAGAACGAAGCTTTGCATATAATAGGTTAGGACTTCTCAAACCTGACCCTGAAATGCTAGCTGCCGCAGGTGCAGGTGTAGCTACAGGTATTTCTACCTTAATAGCATGGCGTCTGCGGAGATGGTTGCTAAGGTTTGTTGTATTTCCAAAGTACTTTAACTCAGATATACAATGTCTGCAAACTGCAATGGACTTGTCAATCTTTCCATTTTTTTTTGTAAAAACCGAAGTATTCCCAAACCTTTGACTTCATATTGGCTGGTGCTTTGAAAATTTCTCCTTTGTTGCCCTCCATAGTGCAGCGTGTATGTTAATGACAGTAAACAGGTGCGAATTGGAGAGTAGTAACGCAATGAGGGTGCACGTGACTATACGCAGACTCAACTAATTTAAGGTTTAAATTTATTTTTAACATTGTGCATCGTTATATAATGAAATTCATTAGATTTTTTTTATTTTAAATCGATTATTGACAGTAACAATCGATTCACGATTCAAAAATCCATGTTTCAAGATCGATGCATATGCATCGGCAGGAACTGTAATCGATGTTTCGAGAAAATGAATGAATCGTTACACCCTAGTGTTTAGTTATTGAATGAAGCAGCTTTTTGAATGAATCGGTTGATTAAGTGATTCAGTGATTCACTCATTAACACAGTCAAAAAGCTTTGTCCCTGAATGAATCAGCCGCTTGAATGAATTGGTTGAATCTCAATGACTCACTCATTAATAGTCACTTGCTGTCACCTACTGGCGGTTTTAATTTCACATTTCGACAAATTTTTTCATGTTTTAAATTATTTCAAATATATCAGTATTCAACGTTTTATGTTAAAACAAAACATTAGGCCATATGCCTCTGGAACTGCAAGCAGTTAAAATGCATACATGTCCCCTCTGAGCTAAATTAAACTGTATCTAAATCTAAATGCCACTTCAGATGCAGATTCCAGAAATGTTTTCTTATGTTGGAATGAAAGACACTAAGTACCGGATGAAGTACTTCTTCTTACCCAAAAATACAAAATGGAAGACAACAGTCAAAATTAAACCCATCTGCTACTATGAACATTTATATATATATATATTATATATATATATATTATATATACAGATATATATATAATATATATAGGCAGCTTATGTTCTACCTGCCTTGACCTAGTTTTCCTGTGTTGCTTGATTAGTTAATTCGGTTCCGCCTGTGTTTATTCATTATCTCGTTTGTCTCTGCTCATTTAAGCCATGTGTTCTCCCAAGTTCTTTTGTCCTGTATTAGTTTCCATTTATAAGTTTGTGGTTGTCCTTTCTCCTGGTTATTCTCCTGAGTTTCTGTTTGAATTAAAGACTGTTTGGTGGATTACTCCTGTGTCGTGCGCTTGTCTACAGCTACAATCCGTAACAGAATACAGGACCGAAAACAAGATTAACTGGGCTGAGGACCAGCTGTGGTGCCTGTGGCAGGATGGTCGGCCTTTGGGGAGATATGTGGAGGAATTTATCGAGCTTTCCTATTTGGTGAGCTGGCCTGACACCTCACTATGTGCCTGTTTTCAGTTGGGACTGGACGAGAATACCATTTGCTGTAGTTCTCCCATGTGTGATTTCTCTTTGGTCGAGTTAATCGATCTCATCCTGTATTTAACCGGCTCTAATATTGAGGTAGAGGAAGTTAGAAAAGATACTGAGAACCACTGGGCCTCGCCAGCTCACCCCAGGCTGGTATCCTCCACATGCCTGGCCAATCTGTGTCTCCCTGAGCCTGTAGGTGGCCATTCAACAGCACTGGGATGCACCTGGGAGCCAAAGTGGCAGATCCTGCATATACATCTGTCCGGTCAGTGCTCAAAGCCGCCTCCCTTCGTCCGTCTCCAGTACCAAGACCCTTTCCTGTCCTCAGCCAAGACACACCGGCCGCTCCATTCTCAAGCCTGCCGGCTGATTCACTTTCCAGACCTATGATAATGTTAGCCTTTTCTTTAACCTCAGCCCAAAAAAGGAGGACGAGGAGGAAAAGACTGTTTTCAGCCCTTATCCTCTCACCAGAGTCCGCTCCAGGATGCTCTCCAGAATGCTCTCCTGAGCTCAACCAGGAGCCCAGCTCTCAGTCATCTCCACTGGTCCCGTCCAGCCCTGGAACCTGGACAAGGCCATGAAGGCTCCTCCTTGGCCTCCTGAATGGCCGGCTCCTCAATGGTCTCCTGAACTCCCTGATCCGCCCTGGAGTAGGGCTGGGAATCGATTCCTTGATGACGAGGCATTGGGAATCGAGAGTCGATTCCTAAGGTTGGAAACCATCCCATCAAGGGTAATCGACTCCTCATTCAGAGTCGTTTTCAGTTCAACAAAGCTTATCTATGGGTGCCTCTCAAACGAAGGGCTGCATCCTATGAAAGCACCGTTCACACTGCCAGTGACTTTTTCACTGTACGTTATGAAGGTAAAATAATGCCTAAAAGATTTGCATACGCAGGATAAGAGTTGTGGAAGTGGACATGCCCCATCCGTCGCCAACGGCCACTGTTGCAGTTGTCACCGGAAATCGCCAGCTCTCCATTGAAATGAATGGGATCGTGTCGCTTTGTCGGTTGTAGTGTGAACGGGGCTTGAACGGGGCTGAAGGCTGCATATCTCGGCTGCTGTGTCATCAAACGTCGCTGAACGTCGATTCACGAAAATAAAATGAATGAAAACAAGTCGGCACTGAGCTCGTCTGAGTTTAAGGTTGCAGTCTTCTGTTCGAGAATCACCCATAGTTATCGCTACTTGCATTAATTCGCCTCTTGCTCGCTAATAGGGATTAAAAGTCTGATTCGTTTCCACGATATGATTATTTCAGATAGATTGTTTTAATGAACCAGTTCAAAAAACAATTCAGAGGTTACTTTAGGGGTAGAATGGCTTATGTTGTCCACATTTTGATGACGTGGTCTTTATCTTATTTCTATCTTAATTGAAATGCTATTTTAGAGCACAGATCAGTGGCCGAGAGCGCATCTGACTGACAGATATACCACGAGCTCTTATCTCAGTGATATGTTCATGTTCGGGTTATTTTGTTTCAGTGTACAGTTTATTAATTTGGTTTCACTTTATTTTGATGGTCCCTTTAACACATTCTGTTGACTATAAGTAACATTGCACCTTCATGTTTACTAACTCTCATTAGAGTGTTAGTAGAGTATTAGTAGACTGGTAGGGTTAGGGCTAGATTAAGTTGACATGTACTTGCAAAGTTACTTGTAGTCAGTAGAATTTATGGTAGTGGAGCATCAAAATATAGTGTTAGCAGATATTAAGCAGACAGTCTACTATAATTAATGAGAGTTAGTAGATATGTAGGTGCAACATTAATTATTGTCAACAGAATGTTCAAAAGGGACCATCAAAATTAAGTGTTACCATTAATTTTGTGCAAAGCATACAGCTAAAGTAAACATCATTCAGCTGAACTGCGCACATGTATTTTAGACACTTCACGTCTTGTTCCTTTCATGCAATAAACGCATGTCCACTGCTGAGCTGTGAGCTATGACTATCATAGGCAATGCAGACAAAATTGCAATTTACAATCAATCAGAGCTACAGAAATGTATCGCAATTTTTACAAATAAAGCTGTCACGGTGTTGCTGTGCCAGGGAACAGGCAGGACAACAAGGATGCAGGAGACAAGAACACTTTAATGAATACACGATAGGAGCACACGCACGGGGTAACATTCACATTGACATAGACAATAACCGACAAACTAGACTACAAGAGGCAGGAACTAATATAGGGCAGATAACCAGGGGCAGACAGGTGAGCACAATAGGGTGATTAACTGATAATGAGGACAGGAACAACCAAATAAGGACACAGAGGGAGAAACCATAATGGACAGTCCACAGGGGTGTGACAGATCGCCCCCCCCCGGAAGGCGCGACCCGCGCCGTAAAACGTTTAATCGGGGGGGGGGCGTGGGCGGGGGGAAGGGCCATGGCGGCAGCAGCGGACAACGGGAGGGCCATTGGCGGAGCAGGATACTCGTGAGGCAACAGCAGAGCAGGGACCTCGGGAGAGGACCGCGAGGAGCAGGGATACTTGGAGGCCAGGCGGAAGCCGATACTAGAGCGGAACCATGGTGGATCAGGAACCTCGGGGGCCCACGGTGGATCAGGGGCCTTGGGAGGCCACGGTGGATCAGGGACCTCGGGAGGCCACGGCGGAGCAGGGGACTCGGGAGGCCATGGTGGTCAGGGACCTCGGGAGGCCACGGCGGATCAGGGACCGGGGAGGGCGGGGGGAAGGTAGGGGACCTTGGGAGCTGCGGAGGAGCAGGTGACTGGGAGGGACGGCGGAGCTGGGGACCCGTGAGGCCATGGTGGATCCTCCGTGGCCTTGGTTGGCTCGGCCACGGGTGTATGGCCCCCCCCAAAATCTTCTTGGGGAAATCTAGTAATCCTGGGGGTCGCTCTGGAGGAGCGGGCTCTGGTCGGCGCTCTGGAGGAGCGGGCACTTAAGGGCACTCTGGGGCTGGAGCTGACACGGGAGCAAGCTCTGGGGCTGGAGCAGTCACGGGAGAGAGCTCTGGGGCTGGAGCCGTCACGGGAGCGGGCTCTGGGGCTGGGGCCGACACGGGAGCGGGCTCTGGGGCTGGAGCTCTTCCTGGCTTAACTGGGGATTCCGAGCCCTTCCTGGGCTGTGAACGGGGATCCGGAGCCCTTCCTGGGTGGAACTGGGGACCAGGAACCCTTCCTGGGCTGGACCGGGGATCAGGAGCCCCTCCTGGGCTGAACTGGGAATCGGAAGCTTCCTGGGCTTGACTGGGGATCCGGAGCCCTTCCTGGGCTTGACTGGGGATCCGGAGCCCTTCCTGGGCTGAACTGGGGATCCGGAGCCCGTCCTGGGCTGAACTGGGGATCAGGAGCCCTTCATGGGCTGAACTGGGAATCAGGAGCTAGTGGCTCCTTAAACTCGGGAACCGGAGGGAAAACAGGAGCCCTCCTTGGGCTTAACTCGGGAACAGGAGCCCCCCGTGGGCTTAACTCGGGAACAGGAGTCTTCCGTGGGCTTAACTCGGGGACAGCCCGCACTTCTGGTCTGAGGACAGAGACGGTGCTGGGATGAGATGGGTAACCAGAATGTTTGGATGGGTATGTGGAGGGGTGAGCTGGTGAGGGAGGGACTGGATTCGTGACAGAGACTGGAGGGCTTGAGAGCACTGGTTTAGGGATGCCAGCTGCACGTGCCGACACCAGCGGTGGGTCCTCCACGCTGGAAGCCTGTCTGGGATACTGAAGAACAGTCCTTGATCTGGTGGGTGCAACAGACTGGAAGTGACAGGATTCTGAGCAAACAGACGTGATGTGACTCTGGATGATCAGCTCTGACATGACGTGACTCTGGATGATAAGCTGAGATCGACTAGATGTCTTCTTTTTGCAGATCAGCTGTGACTTGTCTGCTCACGAAGAACAGCGTAACTTGGACGGGCGCATCGACAGACATCTGTGGTGATTGACCTACTCATAATATGAACTGTGCACTGACCTGATATGATGATCACCGTGATTTGACTGACCTCAGGGAGATCAGCTGTGACTTGACTGGACTCATGACGATCAACTGTGACTAGACCTGACTCATGACGATCAACTGTGACTTGACTAGACTCATGAATATCAGCTGTGACTAGACTCGACTCAGGAAGATCAACTTCTTCTACCTCCAGATTAACTCCATTTAGATACAGGACCTGATTAACCAGCTCGATCAGGGGAAAGCTACACATGGGAAGATCACCGCTGATTACATCATCATCATCCAGCCGAAAACAGACCCCGAGGACAGAACCGAACCAGCTCACCTGGTGAGAGAGCTCTAGAAACTCCTCCACATACCTCTCCAAATCCCAACCACCCTGTCGCAGACACCAAAGCCTGTCTTCAGCTGTTGACATCTTGTTTTGGGTCGGTTATTCTGTCACGGTGTTGCTGTGCCAGGGAACAGGCAGGACAACAAGGATGCAGGAGACAAGAACACTTTAATGAATACACGATAAGAGCACACGCACGGGGTAACATTCACATAGACAATAACCGACAAACTAGACTACAAGAGACAGGAACTGATATAGGGCAAATAACGGGGGGCAGACAGGTGAGCACAATGAGGATATTAACTAATAATGAGAACAGGAACAACCAAATAAGGACACAGAGGGAGAAACCATAATGGACAGTCCACAGGGGTGTGACAAAAGCTTCATATTATGAGAAGGCTGCTTTCTACGACCTTTATCCTGCAGTCATGGTGAGATTAGGTTCCTTCGATCTAAAAAAAACAGTGAGGAATCGATTCTTGGAATCGAATCCCATCGATTCCAGAACCGGGAATTGGAATCGGACTCGATTCCAAAAATTTCGGAATCAAACAGCCCTACCCTGGAGGCCTTCCTTGTCTCTGCCCTGTTCCTGCCCTGCACCAGCCTCCAGGACGCCCCCCCCCTCCCCGTTGGAACTGTTATGGCACGGATCACGGGGCCTCCGGGAGGGGGCGGGATTCTGTTGCATATGGTTTCCGTTCTACAAGCCTTGACCTATACCCTAGACAGGGAAACTGTGTTACTTGATTAGTGCAATCGCGTCCACTTGTGTGTTACATTATCCGTTTGTCTCTGATAATTTTAACCTGTGTTTTTTATCACGAGTCATTTCCGTCTGTATTAGTTTGTTGGGGGGTTAGAGGTTGTGGTCTATCATTTCTCATGGTTATACTCCTGCGTTTTCTGTTAAATTAAAAGATGGTTGGTGGACTATACTCCTGCGTTGTGGCTTGTCTATACTAACCACCCACCACACACAACACCCCACAATATAGGTATAATATATATAATAATATATAATATATATATATATATATATATATATATATACATTTTTGGTAAGACATCTGTAATTTTACTTGAGTATGCCTTTCAGGTACTTTATACACCACTTACTGAAGCTACGCACCAAGAGTTAAGAGATACTGTTAACTACAGGTTTGAAACAGGTTTTTTCCTAGGGATGTGTGGCTGCTCTCCCAACACACTGTACTATACTGAAATATAAAAAAAAACAAGATTTGCCTCACCTGGACTGTTTAAGTATTAGAATTTCCTATTGTTATAACATGAAGCAAAGTCATAGATCAGATATTATCCACTGCTTAGAGGCATATTTGGTGGAATCACTGATATCAGCTCAAATTTTATCTATCTTTAGAGAGATCTCTCACACTGGAAATTTAACTTAACACTGAGTAAATCTAAACCCTGGGCAAATCTTTATCTTTCCCTTTCCCTTTGCTCATACTTTACCCAGAGTTAATGATCAATTCTGGGGTAATAATTTAGAATACTGTTCAATCATTATTGAATAACTACACAAGAACACATGAGTAACACAATATAAGCACTCTACTAGTATCTAACAAGAAACTCTGATTAATGAATTAGTAAGTAATAGTGCTTAGTCGAGTGTGGTAGTCCACTATAGTAATCAGTAATACTATTTTGCATACTCCCCAGAAACAAAGCATACGTACTAGATTCTATTAATGAATAAGATAATGTATAATAATTCTAAAGAAGGTCCTGGTGGTGTTGGATTAAGAACAGCAAAGACATTTGTAAAAATATTAACTGTCACAGTAGACTTAAAAGTGCATATACAAAATAGTAAACTATTAGAACAAAGTGCATTCTGAAGAAAAAACAAAACACTTTTACTGAAGTAATACACACATGGCACAAAGTGAACAAGTCGAAATAGAGCAAGAGCTTGTTATAGCTTACTCCCAAGGTGAAAGGGATAGCCTAGTTCACCCAAAAAAACAAAAATGCGGTAACTCACCCTCCTGTCGTTCCAAAACTCAGTCTTCACAAATCTTCATAACATAAATGAATATATTTTTGATGAAATCTGAGATAGGGATAGGTGATATGGGCTTAAAAATATATCATGATAATTTCTGGTAGACTAATTCTTATAGTGGGGAGAATTTTTATTGTATATCGTAAGCGATAAGATATTGCCCATCCCTAATCCGAGAACTCTCTGACCTTCCATAGACAGCAAGGGGTCTACCACGTTCAAGGCCCAGAAAGGTGGTAAAGACATTGTTAAAATAGTCCATGTTACATCAATGGTTCAACCGTAATTTTACGAAGCTACAAAAATACTTTTTGTGTGCAAAGAAAACAAAAATAATGACTTTATTCAAACAATTTCTTCTCTCCCGGGACAGTCCTCCACCATTATGGAGAATACCATGACGCATGAATTGCCGGTGTGCTGACAGAGAACATGTTGCGCACTTGTTTATGAGAAGGGAAGCACACTCAGGCGTCCATGGTACTCTCCAGAATAGGGCGGAATGATGAGAAGAAATCATTGAATAAAGTCATTATTTTTGTTTTCTTTTCACACAGAAAGTATTCTCGTAGCTTCATAAAATTAAGGTTGAACCACTGATTCACATGGATTATTTTAACTCAATGCTTTATACAGTTGGACTGTATGTGGTGTACACCTTGTGTCTAGGGCAGGGTCAGAGAGTTCTCGGATTTCATCAAAAAATTTAATTTGTGTCTGAAGAGAACGATAGTCTTACTTGTTTGGAACCCCCTGCGGGTGAGTAATTAATGAGAATTTACACCTTTGGGGGAACTCCTCCCTTTACTGCATCAAGGCAACACCGACATCCTCTGGTTCATCAGAAGCATGATGTTTAAGAACATAAATCCCATGGTGTCTTCAGTGGCCTCATTGATGCAGGCTGCATCCATGTCCTGCACAAAACAAACAAACGTAGGTAAATGTATGAAAATAATAAGAATAAACATTAAAAAGAGCAGCCATAATGACAGCATAGATCTAGACATTGAAATTTAGACAATGTATAGAGACAAGCAGAATATTAATCAAATAGACCCAGGGGTTCTCAAAGTAGGGTCCTCAACCAATAGCCAGGTGTGCAAAATAATTTTTTATAACAATATTTTCAAGACTATATAGTCAGTCTTTTTTCTTCTGAAACACACTGCGATTTTTATTCCAAAGTGAACTATATAGGCTTAATTCATCTGATGTCAAATAGACACCATCTATAAAACACAAAAAAAATCACCAACAACCAAGTGTGTTTAATGATTTCTGATGTTAAAGATTTATTTGTAATGGCAACATTTATTACAAAAATAAAGATTTAGGGCTTATTTAAACGTAATACAAAAGTAAATTAAAAGACTTACTCATATAAAGCTTGAGTGTGTGTGTAAATATGGTCCTATAAAATAGCATTTGTTTATAATCAGTGTGGAACTCGGTATATTTAGCTGCAAAAAATTTAAAGACAACTTACAAATGCACAAAGTAAAGATGAAGAGACTTTTTAAGTGCTTTGTCACATGGCAATGAAAATGCAGAAAAGAAATAAACAAAAACAGGCTAAATCTAATGTTCAGAATGCTGCTTCATTCATTGGCGATATTTATTTATTTTTCTGTCCCACGACCACTATCGTCAAGATGATTGACAATTAGCATACAGTATGGATTGGCGGTATGGTTCTGTTCTGAGCAAGAACTCCCTGCGCATCCATGCAGCCTAGCATGGATGAGAGCAGGGAAAGCAGCGATAACCCCCCAGGGTAAACAGAACCAACATAAATGTATTGCAGATATCGTTAAGTTCAATAATGTTATGTACACATTTTAGAATTAGTCTGATTCAAAGGAGATAATTAGTATGAGCAATGCGGAAAACTGATGATAAACTACTGCGGGCCTTAATATGAATACTTGGATCGGGTCGTATTCCATAGGTGTGGGGATCAAGCGGAGAGTCAGTGAGCGAGGATGGACTTAACGTAGACCTGCCAGAACTAACATACGGAGATATTTATTTATTGTGAGAGACGGCGAACAAGCCAATGATAAGCCGATTCTGACATGATAACAGGGATGTTCCTCTGGGTGTATCTGCATTCTGCAGTCGGGTCTGACTGGTTTTTAATAATCAGTTCAATAACTGTTTGAAGCCGATGTGGCTGCCGCTAACAACAAGACTATATTGTAAGTCAAGTTAATTTTATATTTATATTCAATCTATTTTAAATAATTTATCCGTGAAGAGCTGTGCTTGTGGAAGCTGGGTGCAGAGAAATCGCCCACATTTTGCCTCTCTCTGAATATTTCTCTTAAAAAACGAGCTAGAAAAAAAATGAGCTAGAAAAAATTAGCTAGACACTTGTGACTGGCGTGTCCCATGTAAAAGGGTAATTCACACTGTCAGCAAGGATTCAATGTACTGGCAAGCTGTGGACAATAGAGCCACAATATTTACTTTTTTGAAAAATACACCTGTTTAAAATAAATACAAGTTTTGCTTCATGAGTCCGACTGACTTTTAACCACCGTTTGTGAGTAGGCCTACGCTGACTCTTGATGATAAACTAGCAGAGAGTGTTAAAGTGTTGTACAAAAACTGTTATATAGTGGATAGCAGTGTTGAGTAAACCTAAAATGTCTCAAGTATGTATGTTACCATGTTTTCCTGAGTAGAGAGCAAGCTGCTGCGTAGCTCTGCAATACTCCTTTTTACTGCTCTGATTCCTTAATAGAAATATATGAGGAGTGATGGCACAGGTGCGTCTCTTTTAGGCACAGTTAATGAATTGGAGTGATTCTATATGGGCTTAAGACAATCATCACAGCTGGATGGTGTTCCCATAACATAAGCTACTGACACAGCATATTAGTGTTAATTTAAAAATGAAAGATGACAAAGATTACAATTTTAATTTATTTACTTGAAAAATTTGCAATATGATCTTCCACATTTATTAGGTTTCACATGGATTCCTTATGTGGGCCTTGAGCCAAATGTTGATCCGGCCGTGCAAGATGATAAACTATGTTAACCATCATATCAGAATAATATCAGTGATTTTTAACTTGAAATTGAACTTGAAAATGAAAATGAGAGCAACAGCAAAGTTTTGGCATGGGGAAGATTAAACTGAGGCTTCAGTTCAAGCAATGCTTGAGAAAAAGTATGTCAGTCGAGCAGTGTAATAAATTAGCTTCACGACTATATAACTAAATATAGTTATAGTTTTCAAAAAGTTATGGGACACTTGTCACCACAAATGTGAAGAATGAGAGGAAAAATGAGTATTAAGTGTAGCTAGTGAACCTCATCTTATTTGATATATTACACCTACATTAGTGTCTTTCTTTATTTGAGCAGTATGTTTTGTGACAGGCTTTTAGATTTGTCATGTGCATTAAGGCCTATATTGCGAGCTAGTGAACTCCAAGAAAAATAGGCATGCCATTTGATATACCATAGGCCCTAATAAAAAAGTAATATATTTACAATACATTTATTTCATACTAAGTAGCGTTGTCAAATCTATTAACATATTTACTGACAGATAACTCGAGACGTACTGATTAAGAATTATAATTAAACTTTATTTGGAGTACTACTTGTGCACAATGCACATTTCGTAATATTAAGTGTACAATGTGTTTTAATGTCACGTTTGATGAGGATTGTATGATCTTTGAATAACATCATCCTAAATGTAAAATCTTATAACCTAAAGTAGGCCTATACTTGCAATAGGTTTCCACTTTAACACAATCAAATTACTATTATATCTGTAGTTGAACTTCAGCACTACTTCCGCACAATTAAAGTGTATTAAGTACAAAGTTATTTGTTTCAATTGTAGCACTTTATTATCCTTTAGTAACTAAATTACAATGGCAGGGCTGTTATTAAGTGCCTTCACTAAAATGTATTTGTAGTATACTCAGCATGACATAAATGTAATTTAGATACATTTAAGTATATTTATTTTTCACCAGGGTACAGCAATCTTTTTTTTTTATTTAAGCAGCTTGTTTTGTGACATGTTGTTAGATTTGTCATGTGCTTGACTTTTTTAAATGTACGTATACATTTATGTGGAAAAATTATTATTTTCATCTTTCATTACAATCCTTTGTTTTAAGTGGTTGGCTCCTTTAAGGCTTGTTAGTAAAATGCCATTGTTGTGATTGGCTAATATCATTGCATAGAAAAAGTATCAACACCCCCTTGCTATTGCATTTGAGTAAGTGTTTGAAAACCTTATCCAAATAAAACCATCATTTACAGACAAAGCATTATACATTTTTTTACTTTCAGGCAACTCTGTCAGATCCAATATAACTGACCGCTTCATCTGTCAACAAAAGTTGGTCACACTTTATTTTAAGCTCCAATTCTCACCATTATAAAACCATTAACTATGACTTTTTCCCCTCCATAAACTCCTAATTTACTGCTTATTAATAGTTAGTAAGGTAGTTGTTAAGTTTAGGTATTGGGTAGGATTACGAAATGTAGAATATGGTCATGCAGAATATGTGCTATATAACTAATAACAGCCAATATGTTAATAGGCATGCTAATAGGCAACTAGTTAAAAGTAAGAACTGGTTATACTAAAGTGTTACCCAAAAGTACACCAAAAAGAGCAAACTCTCCATTACCTGTGCCCTGTCTGCAGACAAATGCGCCAAATAAAAAAATTATTATCACTGGGACATCATTAAAATGCCATTGTCAATTGTCCCTGTCCTGATAAAAGATGATTATACTACAACAATAAAATCAAATTCTGTAAATCTTTCAAATTCTGCTGGTACATACATTATGAACTGGTGATTCTGTAGCATATCAACATTACAAAACAAACATGGGAGGACACTGGTAAAGGACACATGTTATTTTTAAAATGTATTTCCCAAAATATCACAGGTACACAAACCATGGGTGAGATTACTGATCCGATTAAACTGCCTGTTTTGTTAGCTGTCTACACAACAGCTGTCATGGCCTATAAACAGAAGGCAAGTAGAAGATGTAAAGCTATTCAAAGCTATTGAAAGCAGCTTAGATGTCATGCCAAAAGAAGTGATATAGGTCTATATGATTATTTATTCATGTGAAGGATAGATCAATAATGGTGGCTTGAACAGGTTGTAAGAGGCTGTATTGTACTAACAGTTCCATTACCAGTGGATGACCAGGCTGTATATCTGTTGCTATTAGAAAACATCGAAATTAATGAATTTGAGCAAACGAGAATTCTGTTTAGAGAAACAGCAGATGAAGAAAAAGGTATTGTTTGTATTTTTTGTATGTGTTCAAACATAAGATGTAGGTAATGTGAAATGTGTCTTGAATGTGTTTTTTTTTCTTCTGGCAATTATTCAGAACCTCGGTAAGATGAACACATGTTTATTATTAGACTTATTATGAGAAACAAGTTAGCATGGATTTATTATGTAGAACTTGATAGCCACTAATTTACATAATTTACATTCTCAAGGAAAAAGAAAAATACAGAAATGCTCAGAGCTACTGAAAGCATCTTGAGTTTAAGTACACCCCCCCCCCCCCAAAAAAAAGGTTACATGTTTTTACAAATTTACAAATTATTTTATTTTTGTAAGCAAAACAAATCTGATTGTACACATTTGAAGAAGGCATTAAATACACTAGCAAGTAGTAGCACATTACTTCCTGCTTTTAAAATCCTAGAAGAGAGGAGATGAAAGTCTTTACCATTCCACACAAAGAAAAAAGAATTAGAAGATGAAAGTACCTTTACTCATTCAGTATAATCATGTTTTGTACAATAAAAAATGATTGTTCCTAGGACAGTGATTCTCAACCCTGGTCCTGGGCGCCTCCCAACACTGCACAGTTGTGTGGACGCCCTATCAATACTGATCAACTCACTACTCTCCTTAGAAGACCGCCAGGACCTAAATTGGGTGTCTGATTAGGGAGACATACAAAATGAACAGTGTTGGGGGGCGCCCAGGACCAGGGTTGAGAAACACTGTCCTAGGACTATGACTATGGACTATCCAACACTCATTAAGACCACTAGTGATGTTTAAAATCAATTTTCTTCTCCATGACCCTGCGAACACTGTCTGGTAATTAAAAATCACCAAATCTATCAAATATTGACATACTTCAAAGTTTCCCTTTGAATCTCAGACTTCTGTCTATTCAGCTAATACTGTTTAGCAATATACAGTATATCAATGTCTCATCAGAGTTTGATGTCGCGAGTTAATTAAGATGAGTGATCAAGCAAAATGTGTCAGGAGAATAATAAGATACTTGGACCAGAATACCAATAAGACAAAATAAACCTATAGACAAATACATGTTGATCTGGCATATTAAGTACTGGTATTGGTATACACCTGTATAAAGTTAATCTTTATTAATTTTATTGCATGTCTTAACATGAATAGTTTAAATATTTTACATTTCTTAATGAATTAACAAGAATGAACAATAAACTAAATCTGTCTGCGGTATTAAACTTTTCTGAACATTTTTCCCCTTGAGGTGGGGTCAGTTGGAAACAGCAAACACAAAGGTATACAGTTTCAATTTATGTCAACCCTAACCCTTGTATGGATTTTTTAAAAACATTTAAATAAATTACCATTGTAACTAAACCATTAAACCATTGTAAAGTGGGCCATCTGAACCTCAACTGATGTGTTAGTGACATGAGAGCCCCCCGTTTTTAAAAAAAAATTTTTTATACCAACATGACTTATCTTTAATGAATTATTAATTTTGCACATTTGTGAACCTTATTGTAAGTGTGATTTGTTACTGATATTTGTAGGTGCAATTTGGCAGAACGTTTTTAATCCAAGCACTTGCAAATTGAGGATAAAGGTAGGCATTAAAAAGAGGCAAATAAACACGAGAAGTACAACATTTCAGACATCGTTCAGAAAAGTTCAATCTAGAATACGGAGAGAAGGTGAAAGTGAAAAAGTAACAGTCAAAGTATCTCTATAGACTGACCTCAGTCTTCTGGAGGGGATTTAGACCCATAAGAGAGAGTGGAGGTAGGAGGGTCTGGAGCCCATGGCTGTTCTGTATGCAAGCATCAATTTATTGAACTTCATGTGAGCTGTAACTGGTAGCCAGTGCACAGAGATAAAGAGAGTTGTGATGTGGTCTCTCGTTGAAGACCAGTCATGCTGCTGCCTTCTGAATCATTTGTAGAGGTTTGATTGCACATGATGGATGTCCAGACAAAAGAGCATTGCAATAGTCAAGCCTAGAAATGACAAGGGCCTGGACTAAAAGTTGTGTAGCAGCTCCGTTAGAAAAGGCCAGATCTTTCTGATGTTGTGCAATGCAAACGTGCAAGATCGAGCGGTCTTTGCAATGCAGTCTTTGAAGGTCAGCTGGTCATCAAAGATTACACCAAGATTTCTGATGAACTACATGAGTAACTTTTGGAATGAAACTAGTGAGGTTGAAAAAAACACGTGTAAAAGACTGACATGGAAGAGAAGAAATTGTTCAATAAAGTCGTTATTTTAGTTTTCCTTGAAAATGTTCTCATAGCTTCATAACATTAAGGTTGAACCTGTCAGTTTCTCCCTGTCACGTGGACTACGTGTGAAGTTCGAGGAACTTGGAGACGAAGGAAGTCATTAGCATCATAGTTGACTGACCACCGACAGAACTTTCACATGGGAAAAAAACACACACACAACCATCCAGGTTGTGATAGTTTCACATCCCCTCCTGGAATGCCCTCTTCCTCGCATGTGCAGGAACAACAAGAAGGGGACGTAGGGGAACTCAGGACTAGGTTCGTTGTGGAGATGGCAAAAGAGTCCATGGTGGAGAAATCGAGGAGAGCCAGGGCAGACCAGTAGGAGGAGGAGGGAGGAGACGGAGGACCCGATCGGACCAATTGAGGGAGGTGGAGTGGGACCTCAAGGTCACAGCCATGAAGGCGACCCACGGTGGAGCCGATGGAGGGATGAGCCATGGTGAGAGAAGGGCTGAGAAGGACTGTCCGGACCGATTCGGCGAGCAGTGGACTGAGGAGCGCCAAGTCAGAGCGAGAGCCGGGCGATGGGTATGGCTCCGTTTGGCCAAGTTGGAGCAGATGGCTCAGGCGACTGAGGCGGAAGCGGGGATTCGGAAGGCCGTGTTGGAGCTGGGACAACAGAGGACTGAGGAGGCGCCGAAGGGAAGGAGGAACCTGACAGAGCCAGAGGGACAGAAGGACGAGGCGCAGCCAGAGGATTGGAGTCCCGATGGATGGTCAAAGACAGACCAAGGCAGAGCCGGAGGGACGAAGGAGCCCAGTGGAGCCAGTGGACTGCCGGGCCACGGCAGAGAGGAGGGAGCTAGGAGCCATAGTGGAGCCGCTGATTTTGATGATCCAGGCGGAGTCCCTGACTCGAGCGAGGGGAGTCAAGGATTCTCTATCCACGCCGACCGATGATCTGGCAACCCGTCGGGTACTCGCAACTGACGATGGGGCTGAGGGGAGCAGAGGGGCTGCCAACGAACAGCGGTGGAGGAAGCAGGAGGGTGGGTGGGCATTTCTGAGCCTCCTGCTCTCAGGGCTGGTGTGCGCTGCCCACACACACCAAATTGCGACTGCCAGCACCGGCAGCGCGTCAGACAGGGGAACGACATGGCTGGCAGACAGTTCAGGGCAGACTGGTAAGTCCGAGGAAGGTGGGAGGAGAATGGGCATGTCCAGTCTATTAGGTCCCCTTCAAAGTCCAGCAGTCCCAGATACACAATAAGTTTACCCTCAGTCATGGTGCAGTGGACAGAGCTCCTCTCTGCGCTCTCGCTGTCCACGGCTTTTTCCCTCGTGGCGGGCGTTGTAGCCGGCTCTCGCACCTGGTCTGACGTCACTAGCAGCTCCGGCTCTGTGGCGATCCTCAGCTCTGTCGCTCCGTGTGGCGATGGCTCGTCGGTCGCGGCGGGCTCGGTCTCTCCTCTCAGTGGGCTCCGGGGCTTGCCTCCCGCGCAAGGGTGGGGGCTGGGCTCTGGGGTCTGCTGTGCTTCGGATTGGGGATAGCTCTCTAGCTCCTAGCTCGCTCTATACACCGGCTTATAGCTTGCCCTCCATCTCAGCCAGTGGTGTCTGGGAGGTACTTGCGGTGGTAATTTGCCACCCGTCCAAAAAAAAACAGTGAGTTCAGCGCTGCTTCGTTGAACGCTGTTAAAACGGCGAGCTGGCTGAACTCAACCACATACTCCAATAGGGCAGTCCTTACTGGCAAGGGAGTTGACAAGCGGCTAGGGATCCGCAAGTGGTAAAACATGTGAAACATGTCAATTGTTTGTGTCCGTGTTCTGTCACTGTTACTACTGTTGTAGTCATGAACGCTGAGACGACGGACGTCACGAAGAACAGTCTTTACTAATCCAAACAAGGGTAACACAGGGCAGGCAGGAACACACACGTAGCGCATAGTATTGACAACACCGGACAAAGGAACAAAGGAACAAACAACACTTTAATACAGCTAAACAGGGAGGAGATGACAGACACCCCGAACCTCATGAACACGATCAAACAAGGGAGAAAACTAGGTCATGGAGCACATGGGAAGAAAAACACACACACAAACATTCCAGGGTTAACATATGGTACACATGGGTTAGTTAGGTTTGGGCTAGTTCGGGTAATACATGTTAGTTACCTATCTATGGAACAGGACTGTAAAATAAAATGCTACGAAAAGAAGAAAAAAAAACTAACAAAAAATGTAGAATTTGCATGAATGTAATGATTTATATATTATAATTACATATATTTCAGAGGGAATGAATTTTGGTGTGATATTCTATTATTCTGTGCTACTAAGAGAAAATTGTTTTAGGGTCTGAATTGTAAATGTAATTAAAAACAATAGTTTTTTTTAATGCTAACAGCTTTCTGTTAGCTTTCTGACCTATGACAGCCTCCCATGCCCCCGGAACCTCACCCAGTGGTTTGGAGATGAGGTAGGCTGCCCCTGGTGCGGCAACATCAAGGCAAGCATCCAGTATATCTTATCAGGGTGCAAAGTGGCGTTGACCCAGGGACGCTTCAGGTGACGCCATGATCAAGTCCTGGCCAAGCTGGCGGAGGTCCTGGAGAGCTGTAGGGTAGCAGCAAATCGCACATCAGCAGCCGCAAAGCCTTTCCCGGCAGGGTTTGTCAAGTCTGGTAGCATGCTCCAACCTCCTGCTCAGAAAAGGAACACCATGCTTACACCCGGCAAAAAGTGGCAGATGTTAGCAAACCTCAGGAAGCAGCTGGTCTTTCCAAGAGAGATTGCGACAACTCCCCTTCGGCCAGACATTATCATGTGGTCCACGGTGGAGAAAAGGGTCCTCCTCATTGAACTGACCATCCCCTGGGAAGAGGGCATGACAGCAGCCCACGAAAGGAAGCATCTCAAGTACTCTGAGTTGGCAGCGGAGAGCCACGATGCAGGCTGGAAAGCCAGGGTTTACCCAGTGGAGGTCGGGCTTTGGTGCAGGAATGGCAGGGTCAAACCTGTGAAAAGCCATAAAGGAGCTGGGAGAAGAGGCCGAGAAAGCGAGGTACTGGCTGTGGCTCCAGAGAAAGCACAACGGGTGGCGACCAACACCCCTGTAAAGGCAGCTGCAGGGGCTGGCGGGGAGACGTTCCCTACATGCCAGTGCCCCCCCGCCGGGAGATGTACTGGTATAGTCTGTCGTCTGTTGCACCTCCGCCACCCAGGTGATCGGCGGCCTCCAGCTGACGACCCTGCAGCTGACCTAAAGGGCGACCCTGCAGCTGCGACAGGCCAAAAAGCCAAAGCAGGAACAACATCTCACCTGTATAATGATCTATATGTCTTTGGGTTAAAACATTTATTTTGATAAATATAAGTCATGTAAGTTTATAACATTTGCTATATTAAATTAAAAGCCACACTATATAAATAATGTGGTTGTCAACACAAAATATATGAATCATTTTGCACCAATAAACAGAATACACCAGAGAAAAATAATTTCAAAACCCCTTTTATGAAAATATATATAGCTAAATACATAAATAAATACACTAATTGCCAAACAACATCCAAAATAAAATAAAAATCATCCTAATAAAAATTTAAAATGCAACTCATCTTTAACAATTCCACCACTTAAATAACAAGTTGCCTCAAAAGATAGAGATCATACATTAATATATATGGTACAATATTGATAATATATCAAGAAAAAAAACTTGCTTTTATTAATTTTGCAACTGCAGTTGCAAACATTTTGCTCTTTTTGTGATATAAATCACCATGGTTGATAACAAGAAGTTCATCAATTGAGACTTAAGACAACTTTTTTCCCCCACATGTTTAAAATCATAACTAAACACACACCAAGGGAAGATATATAGATATATATATATATTAAATAAAAATGTTAACCTTTCACAATACATAAATACATGAAAGAAAGTCTGTTCTTTAAACAAATTGCGATTAAAGACTGGATAATCACATAGTGTTAATCTAGGATGGTCCAACCAGAGTAAGGCTTTGTCCAATCCTTCAATATTTGCAAAGAGAAACCTTCAAGAACCAACTACCCCTTCATCTTTTGACAAATTTAAAACACATTTCCGGACCCAGTGCAATCAGGTCCAGGGGGGAAAAATCTATTAAAATTGACTGAATTTTCAGAGAGACAAAGAGAGAGCCTTTTTTTTTTCGATTTCAGATTTTTCTTGCTAGATGGAGCTGGCCTGTATTCTCCAGATATAGAACTGGCATAATGACACAGCCTGAAATAGTAAAACACACTGCTACAAAGAGTAAAGTACAGTACTGTACTTCATAACTTAAGTAATGAGTGTGTCCAAGTGAAAAGATAATTGATGGTGGCAAGTAAACAATGAACGTCATGATAAAACTGTTTATGATGGTACGCAGGGCTCTCTTCTTCTGAGGATGTACATTACTTTTTCCAGAGGGACTGGTTTTCCTCAGAGCTCGAAAAACTGAAACATCACAAAAACCAATGACAGGCAGGGAAATAAACAGAGGTGTACCCCCTAAAATAGTGAAATAGAGCCAAGGATTTGATGCTAAAAATGATCCAAAAATAATTATAAACAACCAGACTATTACAGAGATTATTTTCCTAATCATGGAACTTCTCCTGTTGGTCATGTAGATGATGGGATGAACCACAGCAAAATAATAATCTCCACAGACACAAGCCATGAAGAGAGGTCTGCCAGATACAGTCAGAGAATACATGAAATTACAAAGCCATTCAAATTTGATGTTGTGCCAAACCATGTAATTAAAGACACTGAATGGGAGGATGCTTAGGTAAGCAAGATCAATGAAGGTCAGATTAAACAAAAAAAAGTCATTAGAAAAGTTTTGACGATGTCTTTGAGAAAGTTCCCAAAGTACCTTGACAATGGCTGGGAAACCCAAGAGTAAACAAACAAAAGAGAAACCCGACCAGAGCAGAGAGGCTGTAGAATGTTTAGTGCAAAAATAGTCCTTGGTGACATTTAAAAAGTCTGATGAATTCTGAGTGAATGATAATGTCTTCGTCAGCATTTCTAACATGAATTTCCTGAGCTGAATGGAGAAGAAAACACCTCAGTGTGACTTAATGTGTTATAGTAAATATATAATAGTCATTAGTATGTTCAGTCAATTTTAAAACGGCAATACATTGACATTTAATCTACAGCAGCACTTGGACTAATTCCAGTGGCATCATAGTTCAGCAGTTTATATTTAAGGAAATTACAATTTTTGTCTTACCTCAATAAAGTCTGTAATAACTTGACCATGAAAAGCAACAAGCTTTAGTTGTGAGGGAATAATAGGTGTAACGTGTGTAAATAAGTCAAATACTTCCTAAAGTTTTGAATATGAAGTTGCTTAATCATTACAAACATGTCAACACCTTTTGTACAGCATTAAACTTTTCACTGCATACAGATATGCTATTACTACTGAAATCAAATGAATCTTTTTGGGAAGTGTTACAAATTAAATGTAAGGATTTTTTAAAAACTATTTAAAATAATTGTATTATCATTTCATCCGTTGGCTTAAGGAGCAGACACACACACACACACACACACACACAAACACACACACACACACACACACACACCACACACAAACAGACACACCACACACACACACACACACACACACACACACACACACACACACCCCCCACACGCAAACACAACAAAACAAACGCAGGAATCAACCAGAATACACAGTAACCTCCCCGGAAACCAGGCAAACAACAGAATATAGTGGAAACAAATCGAACATAACCCTGACAAAAGGTCTTCCAAAAAACACGTGTAGCCTTGTGCAATTTGTCCACTTTTTGGTTACTAAACTGCTTAATACTGTGAGGGATATGTGCACCAATAAATAAGTTTATTGCAAGGGTTTATTTTTGGTAAATGTAGGTCACAAAGCCTCACATACCATATGTTGACATAATTATAATTTTGAGCATTGTAAAAAGAAAATTGCACAAACAAATGTACCTTTATGATTTTAAGATATTTATCTTTAAATATTAAATAACAGCCTTTTCACCCCATACATGACTTCATAACTAGATAAAATACAGAAGATCAGATACAGAATTTAAATTTAAATTTTAATTTTTTTATGATCATACATTTCATCATACCAACTTAATTTTTTCTACCATTTTGTGTATGTTAAATTGGCATACACTGTGCAAATATAGAACTAGCATAATGACACAACCTGAAACTGTGAAACACACACCAATAAAGTTTAAAATACAGTAGTAGAATTCAAAATTCAATTGTGTATTGTGCCCCAATGTAAAGATAACTGATGGTGGCAGGTAAACAGTGAAAGTCATTACAAAACTGTGAATGATTGTGCGCAATGCTCTCTTCTTCTGTGGGTGTACATAGCTTTTCCCTGAAGGATCATTTTTTCTTAAAGCTTGAAACACTGAGATATCACAAAAGCCAATGACAGGCATGGAAATAAACAGAGGTATAGATGCAAAAGTGGTTGTAAAGATCCAGGCATATGAAGCTGCAAGTGATCCAAAGCAAACTACAAACACCCATACTATCACAAAAATGACCCTCCTAATCATGGCAATTCTCTTGCTGGTCATGTAGATGATGGGATGAACCACAGCAAAATAATAATCTCCACAAACACAAGCCATGAAGAGAGGTCTGCCAGATATGGTTAGTGAATACATGAAATTACAAAACCATTCAAATTCGATGTTGTGCCAAACCATGTAATTAGAGAATGTGAATGGGAGAACAGTTAGGAAAGCAACATCAATGATGGTCAGATTAAACACAAAGAAATCATTAGAGTTTTGTCGATGTCTTTGACAAAGTTCCTGTAGTACAACAATACTTGCTGGGAAACCTAATAGGAAACAAATTACAGAAAAACCAGTCCAAAGCAATGGTCCTAAAGTCTCATTGATGCACATCATAAAATAATTTGGCTTCCCAGTGCCATTTGAGAAATCTGAAGAATTCTGAAGTGAGGAGAATGTCTCTGTCAGCATTCTAAAGATTTGAGTTTCCTGAGCGGAATAAAGAAGAAGATATGTAAATCTAGAAATAGCTGTAGTATATATTTGCAGATTGCAGACTCCTGAAATGTGCTGAACTGCAATACATTTGGTAGTTATAACCTCAATAATTAACTAACTTATATATTATATATGTGGTGGGTGGTGTGTGTGTGACACTTGACCCAAACCAGTCTCCCGTCGATGGGGTATATTTAGCAATAGCCAAAAAAAAAAATTTGTATGGGTCAAAATTATCGATTGTTCTTTTATGCCAAAATCATTAGGATATTAAGTAAAGATCATGTTCTATGAAGATAATGTCTTACCGTAAATTAATAACTTAATTTTTGATTAGTAATATGCATAGCCAAGACCTTAATTTGGACACCTTTAAAGATGATTTTCTCAATATTTAAAAAATGTTTTCACCCTCAGATTCCAGATTTTCAAATAGTTGTATCTCGGCCAAATATTGTCCTATCCTAACAAACCATACATCAATGTAAAGCTTATTTATTCAGCTTTCAGATCTCAATTTCAAGAAATTGACTCTTATGACTGGTTTTGTGGTCCAGGGTCACATATATGAAATATCTGCCAAAATGCTTTTTTTCTTACCTCAATGATGTCCATAGAAAAACAAGAAGAAAAACAAACTTTGGTAGTGAGCAACTAAACACAGGTGCTGTACACACCTGTGAGAGTCAGGGTTTTTGAATATTTACACCATTTAAACAGCAATGACACACACTAATCGACGCATGAGCACATTCTACAAGGTATCAAGTTTACACTAGGCATCTCTCTTTCTCTCTTTCTCTACATAATTTACCCCAGTGCAACTCTTCAACCCGAAATTGGGGCAACCCAAAATACATGACACAATTTAACAAAACATTCTCACATAAAAGATAGCTGACCTCAAAATTATATGTCCAGGCTACTCTTTTTCAATGAAAGTAGTCAATACTATTCCTAATCTATTACTACTATCCAACTATACAGCTTAGTGTGACGAATAGATTGAAATTTAAGTCACTAAAAACTCAAGCCAGGCTCACTTGAAAAAAATGCACCTTGGGTGACATTTCTGCAACATGATATTACATTGCTTTTTGCACATTTTGCAACACTTTCGAGGTGAAATGTCCAGTGAGTGCTGCTAAAAGTGGTTTGTTTTATCCAAAACAGATGAACGTGAATCTGTCATTGTTTCATTACACTGGTTGTTGTACATATTGCAGTAGTACAGAAATTAAATGTGCAGTAAATGACGGTTAAAGGTTAATGCTCTATAGCATTTCAGTAAAGTTGGCTACAATCTATACTAAACCTTAAACTTAATCAATAGTGTTAACAAAAGCAAATGTTAGATAAAAACACATCTATTGAAACAAGATTTTAGCATGCTCCAAGTATTTGAGCTCTTTTATCATGACTCGTGTTTCACAGGGCTTGCTTGCATTTGGAAAATGTTAAATATTTTTTTATATAATAATATGAATAAAATAATGAAATATAAATATGAATCTTACCCTAAACCTAGCCACTTCTAAACAATATAAAAAATTAACAGGCAGCTAAAAGTACAGTCACAGGTATTTAATAATAAAGTATAAATATATTGCAAATGACTGTATTCTAAGTCTTCTGAAGCCATACAATATCTTTAAATGAGGAACAGAATAATTTGGGTTATAATTGCTGAAAATCACCAAATCAGGGATTATATCCATAAATCTGAAATTTACCATGACACAATCGGTCACAAGACACACAAGAGCTAATGGTATTTCACAACCAAGGCTGACATAAGGCTTCTTCTGGCGGCATTTTTTTTATTATTTGTGATTTGAAATGGAGATGGATGGAGAGGCATGTTCCTCACACAAAGCAATCATTTGGTCTCATTTGGACTTGGAATATTTGTCATTTTTGAATACATTTTGACTGTATTTGTATCTGCTCTATATGTTGTGTTTTATATTGTTTCATATTGAGAAATGGTTAAGTTTTGTTAAGTAAATGTAAATGTAATGTTTAGGGGTAGTGGTCAAGTTAGGTGCACAAAATGTCTAAACAGTGTAATGGAAATAAAATGATTCATTATGTGGCTGCTTATACCCCAAAAAATATGTCATAACGACATAATTACACTTCAATACATTACATTTTTATGCACTTTGCGTCTGTGTATTGAGACCAAAGGTTTCTCACTGAACGCAATTTAGTTCATAGGCCCTGTCCCATATGGCACACTTCACGTTCAGTTGCTGTCATAACAGTCGTAACAGTCAAAGTGGCATTTTTGATGCATTGGGCGTGAGATTGGGCTGTGATTGGGTTGTGATTGGAGAGGTACTTAACAAAATCATACTTACGTATAATTTAATACGCATAAACATATTAAAAAGAAATGTCCCTTTTTCAGGATACTCTATAAGATCAAATTGTAAAATCTAAATAAGCTTTACAGATCTTTATTGGAAAGTATTCAGACAATGTTTTTCATGCTTGTTCTGTGAACCGTGAACAATATTTCACATGCACCTGCGGAACTGTCCTTAGATGCTAACAGTTTACAGGCGCCTAAGACAGTGCCACAGGAGAAGGAAAAGAAAGCTCGTCCTTGTAATGCCAGACCACATGTGACTATACATACCCCCAGATGTGTTCGAGAACTGAAATGTGCCTTGGTGATAGATGGAAGTAACATCTCGCAGCATGAACTAGCAAATCTTTCTCAGTCCATTAAGATGAGATGTGCTTAAAGCGATGGGGGGACACACCACAAAATGACTGCTACTTACTACTGCAACTTTTGATACTGGAACTGTCATTCCCTTCCAAGGGTCCAAGGGGGGGTGTTTACGGGGTCTTTTTTTTTTTTTTTTTTACGTTAGTCAGTCCGTAAGAAGAATGGGATCTCGCCCGAGAGCCCAATCAACTTCGAGTGTTAACTAAACAAGCCAATGAAAGTTGGCGTGCGTGTTTCGCCACGCGCAACCCGCCCCGCAGCGGGGGTATAAAAGGAGAGCGCGTGCAAACGCACATCAGCTTTTCGCTGCGGAGCCGAGCCTTCTACAAGACGAATCTACGCGAGTGTTTGGAAAAAACAGCTGGCGTTGGTGTTACGGCGTATCAGCGGGGGTTGCCATCCAGGCTGCTGAAAACTCGGCGGGCGCAGCTCAATTCTGCGGTCTCGCCACGACCTCCCTGGGCGCTTCAGCGCTCTCTCTAAAGGAGTGTTTCCTTTTTTCCTAAAAGAGAAAATATCTAAAAGAGCTCCACGAGCGACAGGCGTCTTTTTAAAGATGGCTTCCCACTCGTGCGTTTCTGGATGCGTTCGTTTCCTGCCTCCATCTGATGGTCAAGATCACTGCATCTTCTGGGGTTACAGCACGCTGAAGCAGCGCTCATGGATGTGTCATGTTCTCAGTGCGGGAACATGACCATCGCGACGTGCGGTCTAGATACCTCCTCATCAAACGGGGGGGTATCCCCCTTGCCATGCCCCGCTATAGCTCCTCTGGTTCTCGGAGGGCTACTTCGGTTCACGGTCAGGGAGACCTGAGGGTTACGGTGAGAGCTTCCCCGTCGAGTACGTCTCCGCGGGCCTCTCATTCCTCGAGCATGTCGCACCACCTGGTGCTTACGGACGAGCGTGCTGGGTCCTCGGAGATGAGATTCGGCACGCAGAGTGTACAACGTCAGGTAGAGTGGCGTTGCCCGAGTAAGATCCAGAGCTGACTGCTATGCTTTCCCGGGCTGCCGAGAGTGTCGGGCTGCACTGGAGGCCTCCTCCTTCTCCCGAACGCTCGAGGCTGGATGATTGGTTCCTGGGGGCGCAGGCCGGGCGTCGGCAGCCGCCTCCGGTTCCATTCTTCCCGGAAGTGCATGAGGAGGTTACTAAGTCTTGGAAGGCACCTTTTTCTGCCGAAACAGACTTGGTGCCTCCTCCGTCCTCACCACCCTCGACGGGGGGCGGCCTAAGGGTATGTGAACATCCCTCCGGTCAAGCGCACGATTGCCATGCAGCTCTGCCCACAAAGCGCCTCCGCCTGGAGAGGTAGTCCACGCCTTCCGTCCAGGGCCTGTAAGTTCTCGTCCGCTCTGACGGCTAAGGCTTACAGTGCTGCTGGACAGGCCGCTTCCGCCCTGCACGCCATGGCCCTCCTGCAAGTCCACCAGGCCAAGGCGTTGAAGCAGTTGCACGAGGGTGGTGCTGACCCAGGTGTGCTGCAGGAACTGCACACGGCGACGGACCTCACGCTTAGGGCGACGAAAGCCACATTGGTGGTCCAGGAGCGCCACCAATGGCTGACCTTGGCGGATATGAGGGAAGCCGACAAGCATCGCTTCCTGGACTCCACGATCTCCCAGGCCGGCCTATTCGGCGAAGAGGTGGAGGGCTTTGCCCAACAGTTCTCAGCTGCGCAGAAGCAGACGGAGGCGTTTCGACACATCCTGCCCCGGCGGTCTGCTGCTGTCCGCACCCCACCGCCGGCTGCAGCCCCTCTGTCTGCTCGTCGCCGAGGGCGCCCTCCTGCGGCCTCCACCTCTGCTCCAGCTCGGCCACAGCAGCAGCCTTCACAACAGCCGCAGCGTGGAGCTATCGGGGATCCTGCTCTTCAGGAGAGGTGATGCACACCCTTCCCCAGTGGAGGGAGGGTGGAGAATCTTTATGTTCCTGTTTGTTTTTGTTCCGCCACTGGCTACTCAGTCAGTGGTACCCAAAACTTCATTAAAAGAGCAGTTTCTTTTGCCTCCGGGTCCCAAGAGGTTGAGGACGGCGGTGCACGAGACCCAGTTTCCACACGGCCGGCCCCCTCTCCCTTCGCTAGTGGTCAGCAGGGTTCAGTTCAAGGACGCTATGTCTCCTCACGAGCCCCCTGCTCAGCCGTGGAGCCAGGTAAGTGGTGCGCTGTGCACTCAGACCCCACCCTGGGATGCGTGGCCTCCCGGGTCGGGTCCCTGTGTTCCACTTCGCTGCCCCACTGCGGGTACGTCGGTGGTCTCCCTAGTCCCGCTAGTTCGGTCGCTGGGGGCCTGGTTAGCACTCCCCAGGCCGTCTCGCTTGCTCATGAGAACCATCAGACTCGGCTACGCGATTCAATTCGCCCGGCGCCCTCCCAAGTTCAGGGGCATTCGGTTATCCTCTGTGCTGGACAGGGATGCTCCAGTCTTGCGTGCAGAGATCACGGTCCTACTGGCGAAGGACGCGATACAGCCGGTCCCTCCAGACGAGATGAGGTCGGGTTTCTCAGACAGACTCATCGAACCCAAAAAAGGCGGTGGGTTTCGACCGATCCTGGACCTGCGCGTACTGAACCGGGCCCTTCACAAGCTCCCGTTCAGGATGTTGACGCAGAAACGCATCTTTCAATGCGTCCGTCCTTTCGATTGGTTTGCAGCGGTCGACCTCAAGGACGCGTACATTCATGTCTCGATTCTCCCTCAACACAGACCATTTCTGCGCTTTGCGTTCGAAGGGCGAGCATAACAGTACAAGGTCCTCCCCTTCGGGCTACCCCTGTCGCCTCGTGTCTTCACCAAGATCGTGGAGGCAGCCCTCATCCCATTGAGGGAAAGAGGCATTCACATTCTCAACTAACTCGACGACTGGCTCATACTGGCCCAGTCCCGAGCACAGTTGTGCGAACACAGGGATATGGTGCTCAGTCACCTCAGCCGATTGGGGCTTCGGGTCAACTGGGAAAAGAGCAAACTCTCCCCGGTGCAGAGGATCTCTTTTCTCGGCATGGAGCTGGACTCGGTCAACCTATCAGCACGTCTCTCAGTAGAGCAGGCACAGTCGATGCTGAACTGCCTGGGGACCTTCCAGTGCAAGACGGCGGTTCCACTAAAATAGTTTCAGAGGCTCCTGGGGCATACGGCATCCGCAGCCGCTGTCACGCCGCTCGGGTTGCTTAATATGAGACCGCTTCAGCGTTGGCGTCATGACCGGTCCCGAGAGGGGCAGACCTTCAGCCCGTGGGTAGATCTTGCCTTTCTTCGGACAGGGGTTTCCCTTGGGCGAGTATCCAGGCATGTTTTTGTGTCAACAGATGCCTCCGCCAGGTGCTGGGGTGCCATGTGCAGTGGGAATGCAGATGCGGGGCTCTGGTCGGGGCCCCGACGGCAGTGGCATATCAACTGCCTCGAGTTGCGAGCAGTATGGCTGGCTCTGCGCCGCTACAAATCGCTGCTACACGACAAGCACGTACTGGTCCGTACGGACAACACTGCGACCGTTGCGTACATCAACCACCAGGGCGGTCTACGCTCCCGTTGCATGTCGCAACTCGCCCGCCATCTCCTCCTCTGGAGTCAGAAGCATCTGAGGTCGCTTCGCGCCGTTCACATCCCAGGCGAGCTCAATCGTGCAGCCGACGAGCTCTCACGTCAGCCCGCCCTTCCGGGAGAATGCGACTCCACCCCGAGACAGTCCAGCCGATTTGGAGACGCTTTGGGGACGCTCAGGTAGACCTGTTTGCCTCCCCGGGCATGTCACATTGCCAGTTGTTTTACTCCCTGGCAGAGGGGACCCTCGGCACGGACGCACTAGCGTGCAGCTTGCCTCGGGGCCTACGCAAATATGCGTTTCCCCCAGTGAGCCTTCTGGCATAGTTGCTGTGCAAGGTCAGGAGGACGAGGAGCAGGTCCTGCTGGTAGCACCCTATTGGCCTACCTGGACCTGGTTCCCGGAACTGATGCTCCTCGCGACAGACCCTCCCTGGCAGATTCCTCTGAGGAGGGATCTCCTTTCTCAGAGCGGGGGCACCCTCTGGCACCCGCGTCCAAACTTGTGAAATCTCCACTTGTGGTCCCTGGACGGGACACGAGGTTCTAGGTGGGCTACCTCCAGCGGTAGTAAACACCATTGCTTCAGCTAGAGCCCTGTCTACCAGACACTCTTACAGGCTGAAGTGGAACCTGTTCACCGATTGGTGCTCTTCCCGCCGGGAAGAAACCCTTAGATGCCCGATCGGATTCGTGCTTTCTTTCCTGCAGGATGGCTTAGAGCGAAGGCTGTCTCCCTCCACCCTAAAAGTGTATGTTGCCGCCATTGCCGCGCATCACGATGCAGTAGACGGTAAGTCGGTGGGGAAGCACGACTTGGTCATCAGTTTTCTCAGAGGGGCAAGGAGGCTGAATCCTCTGTGCCCTCACCTGTTACCCTCTTGGGATTTCCCCTCGGTCCTGGCGGCCTTGAAGAGGGAGCACTTTGAGCCTCTGCAGTCAGTAGAGCTTAAGTTTCTGTCATCAAAGACAGCGCTCCTCACCGCATTGGAAGAGGGTAGGGGACCTGCAGGCATTCCCGGTCGACGATTCGTGCCTATCGGTTTGCGGACGCGGGGCCTCGATAGCAGAACATCTGTAGAGCTGCCGGAGGGGCGGACGCAATAACACGTTTGCGAGATTCATAATCTCAGTGTAGAGCGTGTCTCTCGGTGTAATGCACGCAGGTAGGCAGTAATACCGGACCGCTCGGTGTCGATCACGCTTGCTGCGCCATTACCCTCTACGGACCGGATACGTGCGCTATTTTTTCTCCTCAATTCAGTTCCCCATGGCGAACACTGGTGGAGTTCCTCCCGCACCCTCGACGGTCAGGCGTGGCGGAGCGCCAGACGCCAGGCTAAGCACTCGTGTGCATGCCCAAGGTCAGCCCTTGTGCTGTGCTAGGTGCCCGTGTGTAGTGATTCCCTCTTTGGGTGATCCCACATGTGTATTCTTTCCACGGTACGGCTCCCCTCATGGTTAGCCCGTGTCTTTCCCTGGCAGTCGTCACTGCCATCTCTGCTGTGTAGTGATCTCACCCAAGGCGGGTTGAGTCTACCGCAGGGACTCCCATATGTAGCACTGCACTGGCAGTAACCCCCCCCCCCCACCCCCCCCTTATGGTGTAATTCAAATGATAACTCCTATGTTGAGGGATTGTGGTTCCGTTAGCGCCCAACTGGTTACGATTTCCCAGTGTTATCAATGTACCACTGTATGGAACAGCAGTGGCGGACACCTCTGCCTAGCCGCTGTCCTATCTTCCGCCCCAGCTGGTGTGGGGGGACTTGCCGGCTTCCGCAGGGCACTGGAGGGGGTCAGCAATAGTGGCGTTTTCCATATGGATCCCAATTCGTCAGTCACGACTGATGTAATGTTGAATGTGACTGACTGAAAGGGAACGTCTAGGTTACTTGTGAAACCCTCGTTCCCTGAAGGAGGGACGGAGACGTTCCGTTCCATCGCCACAGTGGCTGTACCACCGCTGTACGGCCGGGGCACGTGGTCTCGGCTCCTCAGCGAAAAACTGATGCGCGTTTGCACGTGCTCTCCTTTTATATCCGCGCTGCGAGGCTGGGTGCGCGTGGCGAAACACGCACGCAAACTGTCATTGGCTTGTTTAGTTAACACTCGAAGGTGATTGGGCTCTCGGGCGAGATCCCAATTCGTCAGTCACAACTGACATAACGTCTCCGTTCCCTCCTTCAGGGAACGAGGGTTACACAAGTAACATAGACGTTCCTTGTGTCAATCATCAATTCTTGATGTCATTCAAATCTGTAGGTATGTACTGTAGGCATGCATGTATGTATGCGTAGGTATTTATTTGCTGAAAACTAAAGAGGATATTTTTTTTAAATGTGGGTAACCCAAAAGCATTTGAACAATACCATTGACTTCCATTCTATACTATGCAAGTTAATGGCAACTGGTTAGTTACCCACATTCTTCGGAATATCTTCTTTGGAGAAAGAACCTCATATTGTCAGGTTTGCCGACACTCTGGTTGTCTTGTATTTGTTTATGTGTCTATGTTGTGATTGTCAGACATGGCCAGTTTGTTTATCGAGCATGTGCTTCTTTAGGCCCCTCTCCGGTTTCCTCATTCACACCCTCTGTTAGCCTCATGAGTCATTTTAGTGTAATTGCGCTCACCTGGTCCTTGTTGGTTTCCTCCCTTTAGTAGTTGACACTTGCCCTATTTAGGCTTTGCTGGTCGTGGTCTGCTTTCCTCACTGTGGTTGTCTCTGTCTGTGGATATGGCTGATTATGTGTTTCTGTCTTCCTGTCTCTTTGATCTTGTGCTATAGTCTTGTCTCTTGTAATTCTATGTTTTTGTCTTGCTCCTTGTTTTTGGATGCTGTCTGTTTTTGACCTTTTGCTTTTAATTTAGTTTTCTTAGTCCTGATCTTTTGTTCATTTTTTTTGGTTATTTGTGTTGGTTAATCCAATAATAATATTTAGTCCTTTTGTTTATTCTTTTGCCTGTCTTGGAGTAATTTGTGTTCCTATGGAGCTATGCTTTGTCTTGTTGTGGTGTTAGAGTTCCTGTCCTGACCTGTTCCTGTCCACTGGTTCCCTTGCCTGGTGTCTGGGGTGCTTCAGAGTTTATGGTCAACAAGTATCTGAGCTCAGCTCTCTGGTGCCTTGCTCTGGTCTCTCTCCCGGCCTGGTCTTGCCGCCTCTGCTGTAGTATTCTGCCAGTTGACATCTGAGGCTGTTCCAGTGGCCTTCCCTAACTATCGCTGTTTTCTGTGTTCCTGTTGTGGTATCACCTGTACACCTCACAACCCTTTTGTATTGATCTGTTTTGTCAATAAACCCCTGTTACACTCACTGCAATTGGGTCCTCCTTCCAGATCCCTGACACATAGGTTTGGAATTACTGTACATAAGGTTGAGTAAATTAAATTTTCAGTGTTTTTTTTTTGTTAACTATCCATCTAATATGAATTGTTTATTGTCTTTTATTTAGGCTTACCCAGAAATAGATTTTTCCATTGATCAGTTTGTCTCACTTTGGTTTTGCACATTTAAGACTGTGTGTGCGTGCGTGCGTGCACGTTTTTGTGATTTATGAGGACACACATTTGTATAATGACATGGGTATGACAAAGGTATTACAACGAGAAGGTGATTTATGAGGACATTTTGAGTGTCCCCATATTTCAAAAAGCTTATCATTCAGAATTAGTTTTTTTTTTTCTTCTAAAAATGTAGAAAGTTTCCTGTGAGGGGTAGGTTTAGGTGTAGGGCGATAGAAAATACAGTTTGAACAGTATAAAAACCATTACGCCTATGGAATGTCCCAGAAATTCTGTGTGTGTGTGTTTATACTCTAAATATAACATGAGGATAATGATTTATGATAAATGAACAAATTACAAACAATTTATTTACGTGAATAAAGGTCACAAATTCACCAAAAGCGCATTCACCATTTGGATTTGCAGTATTTATATAGTTGTAAAATATACAAGATATTTTTATTTTTAATGTACATGATGCATACATATAAACAAGTGTTTCTAGGCTATATATAGATTCAAATAATATGCCTAGTAACCCCCAAAAGACCATTTGTATGTGAAATATTTTCACACAATTTCAGTAATGGCTAAAACTATAACTGTAAAACCATAAATAGAGACTAGGCAAAAAGTAAATTTCCATTCCATTTTCATCTCCCCATTTTTATTTTTTCTATAATATTTTGTATTCTGAGTTGACCTATACTGTCCAGATAAAGAACTGGCATAACGACACCTCCTGAAACGGTGGAACTTATTGCAATGAAGATTAAAACACAGTAGTACACATCAAAACTCAGTGGTAAATTGTGTCCAAATGAAAAGATAAGTGCTGGTGGGAGGTAAGCAGTAAAAGTCAAGACAAAACTGTTAATGATGGTACGCAGGGCTCTTTTCTTTTGGGGATGTATATTACTTTTCCCTGAAGGATCAGGTTTTTTCAAAGCTCGTAAAACTGAGATGTCACAAAAACCAATCACAGGCAGGGAAATGAACAGAGGTGTAGATGTAAAAATTGTTGTAAAAACCCAAGGATATATAGCTATAAGACATCCAAAACAAATGATAAACAACCAGATTGTCACAGCAATTACCTTCCTGATAATGGCAGTTCTCCTGTTGGTCATGTAGAGGATGGGATGAACCACAGCAAAATAATAATCTCCACAGACACAAGCCATGAAGAGAGGTCTACCACATATGATTAGGGAATATGTGAAATTATTAAACCATTCAAATTCTGTGTTGTGCAAAAGCATGTAGTTATAGACACCGAAAGGCAAAATGGTTAGGAAAACAAGATCAATGATGGTCAGATTAAACACAAAGAAGTCATTAGTAGAGATGTTTTGTCGATGTCTTTGACAAAGTTCCCGAAGTACAGTGACACTGGCAGGGAGACCCAGAAGAAAACAAAATGCACAGAGACCTGACCAGAACAGAGGGACTGCAGGCTGATCTGTGCAAAGTGTAAAATAGTTCCTGGTTCCATTTGAGTAATCTAAAACACTCTGATGCAAAGACAACTCTATAGACATTTTTAAGATTGGAATGGTCCGATCTGTATGAAGAAAGAAAACATCCCAATGAAACTTGTTATATAAATGGTAAAAATGTATTACATTAAAGATATTTTCATTATCAATATAAGATTCAGTTACTTTTAAAATTAAAGCGATCTGCTCAGGCACTACAAAGACAATTAATATGCAATACATTTATTTATGTTTTTTTGTTGTGGTTGTTTGTTTGATTGTTTTGTCTTACCTCAGTGATGTCTTTCTAATAACTAAGAGGAAAGAGACGCAGTGAGTAGAAATAATTCTGTTATGAATGAAATCAGAGAGGTCTTACATGGGCACATAGAGCAATGGCTCATGTTGCTTGACTGTGATGTTTTGAATATGGTATGATGTTACACCACCAGAAAAAAACAAACACTGAAATCATAGTCCATATCACTGAACCAAAAATGCACAGCACTAGAGAGGTAAGGTTTTAACACATCCATGCTATCTAATAACAGTTGACAATGTCTGTATTTTCAGTCCATATTTTCTATTATTTTTACTTTGTTGGTCAATAAAATAATCTTAATTTAGTGGTGCTTGATGTCATGATATCATAGAATATGTCATTGGATCCAGCCCTTACAAAGACCTGAGATGACTGAACACCTGAGAAGAGATGATGCAAACCCCTCAGAGGACCTCAGATAATGCCAACCCTGAAAAAACATAAACTACCAAATTTTGCTATAAGTTTGATTGCAACTTATAATTATTGCTGTTAATAGTGTTCATCGTCTGTTTGATCATTAACTGAATTTTACCATACATTTCTGCCATATGTACATCAATTTGACAATTTGCAATGATTTGTATCGCGAAAAGCGATATGCAAATAAACTTGAATTGGTTCGTGAGTAAGCAATATAGTTGAGCTCATACGTTTACACCGCCTTACGAAATCTAAAAGTGGCCTGCAGGTACCACTACATCATAATCCGGCCCTGATTGCATTAAAGGTTGCAGCACTGCGCTGTAGCTGAACAGTCATGTCTACTGAACACATTAATCATCTCCTTATTACGACACAAATTCTGTCATCACGAATACTTTCATCACAACTAACATAGTGAAAACACATTGTATGCAATGATGAAATCAATTAACTAATAGACTCACAATGATCTTAAATAAAGACTTTTTATGTACAATGATGCATATCAAAATACTCATATCACTTAAGTTATGAATAGGAGTAAGTGCAATGCGCAATATGATGAAATAGTCCCACCTTCTAAATTAAAGAGCCAGTTGCTAATTGGTAAAGTCATCACATCACTGCTTCTGCCATTAGAAGCTCCAGATGCTATAGAAACATGCTGCATCCCAATTTGCCTACTTATACTACATCCTTAAAGTATGTGAAGGACATACTATAGTGCCATACAATTGCATATTTAATGGACTCTCTGAAGCATAGCTATGCACATCATGTCACTGTATACAGGCATGTCAATCATATTGTCACAGTTAACATCTTCCACATTCTTAATTTACTTAACTTCCTTCTGTGTCAGAGAGAAAAGAAGTAGCACATTGATCTAGCAACCGTGGTTCTTCATGTGAATAACTCACGTTTGTTTTGCATAATAGGCCTAATGCATTTAAAAGTTGGCCAAATGGACGTTTAGAAAATTTCACATTGTTGTTGCAGATGAAATATATCACGGGTAACGTTAAATTAATCTTGTTTTACAAGGTTAAATGCTGATTATTAGTAAAAACCCCTTAATCTAAACCTTTCTACTTAACTGTGGGTCGCGCACATCCGCCATGTTTGTAGTTTTTTTAACACTTCTTGTTTGTGTTTGTAGTTGTGAACCAAATCGTGCACTTAAGACTGCACATACACATTGGCTGGTCTAGGCTGAAAAATAAGATTTTGTAATGCTATTTGAGCTTAAGAAAGTAAGAAAGTAATTCTGCAAACAGCAGCGTACTTGATAACGTCAGTCAGCTGGCCTTGGCTACTGCAATTGTCCTCACTGTATTTACAAAAAGACAAAATATGCGAAACAACATGCCTCTTTTGTGTATAAATAGCCTGGAAATTTCAGGGAAATGTACTGTATATAGCCTACATTACAATGAAGCAAAATATTATATTAAACAGTATATCCTCTTTTTATTTCCATTTTAACATATTAATAGATTAATAGAATAAAAACCGATGATTACCTATTAGATTCACCCAAAATGAATGATAGCTTATGTTAAACCACTAAAGAGACATCAGAGACAGCGGCAAATGTCAGAAGGACAAGCCTAGTTGAGGCTGCTCTCGTCGGGATACATAAGCACTGAATGCCGGCTGATCGCGTGGACCTCCCGTCTCCAAAATTGGCGAAGCACATTTTCAAATAGGAGCTGTTTTTATAAATAAACCACAGATTTGAGTTTTAAAAAACTACATTCTCGCCTGAAATACTTTAAAAACTACATTTCATGACACAATAACAATAATATATTTAAAAAATATGCTAATAAATGGTGGTTGAAATACAATGCTGCGTGAACTCAACCAATCAGCATGTTCAGTGATGAGAACGTATGGTGTCCCATTTGTCACACTTCATGCCCTGTCCCAAATGGAACACTTCGTGTGCACTTGCGTTCTTACTGACCGTATGACCGTAGGGTGTCCCATTTGTCATTTTAACATTCAGAAGGGTGCTCGCGAGCGCCCCCTATGCGCCCTCAATGCGCACTTCTGCCAAGCCCGCACTGGTGCGAGCTCTGCAGCAGACTTCTACCCGACAGTCAAAGCGGCATTACGTCACGAAAGTGCGGACTCATGCCTTGTCCAAACACCCATACTTGCGGTCTTGGCCACTTCAAAGCACGTGCGCGCGACAGGAAAAAATGGCTTAAAACGGCTTAAAAACGGCAAAGCGCAGTGCCCTTAATGCACACTAAACACACACTATATCGAATACTGCTCCGGAGCACTATTCAAGGCTAAGTGTATCACATCATGTATGTTCTGGAAATAAATCGTGAGACTTTTTGCAGAGATCTCGCGAAAGGTCACGGAAACCTTTCCAAAGCAAGTTAAATATTAATACAATAATTAGATATTACATATAATTTGGTAGAAAACAGTGTTTTTGCAAAGATGAGTAGTGGTGATATTTATTTTGTACGACATTTGCAACTGCTTTTTATCACTTAATTAGATGCACCACAAATTAAAATTATGCCATGTTATAGGGACTCCCTGAACAGACATGTAGAAGTTGATTTTAAAATGCAAAGTATTTAAAATTAAAATTAAGCTATGTAAACACTTGCATTTTTACAACACTACAAGTGTATCATCCGGTAATGAAACCATCAGGTAATGAAAAGTTCGACACACACTTGTGGTCTTCATCCTCACTTGAACACTTGGGCCAAATACAGGAAATATTTCATATAAGTTGTCAAGTGGTCAAGTGCAAAGACCACAAGTGTGGGTATTTGGACAAGGCATCAGAGGAAGGCCGCGAGGGTTTAGGGTGCCATTTGGGACAGGGCCAAACTATGAAACTTTATATTATATTATACACTCTGAAATATAGCTTCAAAACCAGTAGTTTAATCTATAGGGTATTTAATCACTTATATGTCAGTATGTATGGTGTTGCACATAGAAGACAAGACAATGATAGCATGCAGTATTTTTAATTTTAAGTTGGGAAAATGGTTGTTATTCTCATTATTCTTTTCAGAAATGTTACTATATCTGGGTTTAAAACAACAATATCAGGTGAACATTACATGGTTGTGGAGTATATGTTTTAAATTTACATTGACTTTCAACCAACCAAAGAAAAAAAAAATGGAATATGGAAGAATATTCAGAGCAATTTTCAAAAGGAATTGCAAATTGTATATTCAATTGTGTTTTCCACATGTGGACACATAAATTGTGACATAATCCAAACGCAACTGCAAACCTTGCATTACTGTTTGCGTTTTCACTTTTGCGAACATACAGTGACTGCCAAATTTCAAATGAAAAAGCAAAGTCCATTTGCAACTGTATTTCCCATGTCTTACGAGTTGTGAGCCTGTCATATTTAAATATCAATATTAATTACCACATCTGCTTTTTCACTCTCTCTGTGTCGCGCATGTAACCGCCAAAACTCAAATGGAATCGCACTTTTGCATTTTAATGTCTGATGTCAACACAGAAACCTGTCAATCAATATCAGGGGGCGGGGGAATAAATTGGGGCTGGTTATATGGGATGGGTGCGCACTCACAGATGACCAGTATAGTTAAAGTTGTGACAGAATGTTTTTTCAGTCTAATTTTTCAACAAAATTTGGCAGAAAATAAAAACACAAACATTTTTACACCAGCTGTATCATGAAATAAAACATGTTACAACCTTCCCCAACAAGACAAAACTGAGAACACAGTTGAACGTTTTTGCTTAGACAACTAACACCTGAAATAACCAAAAGAATCTGTCATAATGTTTTACTGTCTCTTGTTTTGTTTACTCTGATTCTAGGTGTCTTTCTTCTTGTTCATCATCTTTGTGGTATATACCATGCTCCCCTTCTCCATGAGAGATGCCATCATAGCCAGCGTGCTCACCGCGTCCTCTCATACTGTCGTCCTCAGTGTCTGCCTCTCCTCTACAGTCGACCATGTGGAGCCCCTAGTATGGCAGGTCAGTGCTCTCCCATCTGTCTTGCTATGTGCTTCCAAGAGCTGTGAGCTTTACCCTGTGCGGCAACTGTTGAAGTTTGCCTTGTCTGTTGAGAAGGATCCTTGCCAATTGCTTGTTATTATGCATATGTGTCTATGAGTCAGGTTATGTATGATTATTAAGTCATAGATGATTTTTGTGGTTTATAATTTGAATGCTCGTTGGCATATTGATATATTTGAAAGGCGTGTGGGTCTATGGGTGTGTTGATAATTGCTTTTCATGGATATTGATATTAAGGCGGTATCAGTCTTACTTAAGGTGACCAGATTTCTGAAATGAAAACATTTAGTTCAATGCGTTATTAAAATATTTTTGAGGAAAAGATGGTAAACATCCAGTCTCATACACTGGAAAAACAGAACTTTAACAGTGACAGTAACTTTTATTCTCAGAGATAACTCATCTGTGCCAACATCACATTGCTGTGCTTCTCCTCTGCACATGCATCACCATGTCACTCAACATCCATATAGCGAACATTTAAATCACATTTATATCAAAACTGAATTATAAAATGAATCATAAAACAAATGACCCAAACTGAAATAAACAGAGAAAATAATTATATAAAAATAAATCTCACAGCATTTCACTTTGGGAACATAGTAAACATTTCTGAAGACATCAAAAACAGGGATTGTCCTCAGAAAATGAGGATGTCTGTTTTCTGACTAAATATAACTGTACATTTTAGAATATACCTGTAAATATTAGAGACTGACCTTCACTTGGTATAATGTTCCTTATTTAGGCATTTCCAAATTCCATAAATCAAAGGCAAATTTGCCTGTATTCATTTTGTTTTAATCTCTCCTCATTTTCCTTGTTGTGAACCATGTTACCCATGCTGTCAGATTTCATTAGCAATCAGATTGCTTATTTAGAAAATTCAGGAAGCTAACTGGCTCCCTCCTTAGTTCAAATGCATGCGTAAACAAGCAAATATGACCTTTCAGTAAAAGCCAATTTCTGTGAATGGCATGCAGTAATAGCATGTATTTTAAATTCTGTATAAAAGGTCAAACTTTATATGAACAGTAACCCTTAATATCATTATAAAAAGTCAATGAATGTTCGGTTTTCAGTGTCCATTTCTTGCATTCAGTGCAAATGTTCCTTACTGCCTTAGATTACTCAAATAGAACCATACATGACTCCCTCAATTGCCAAATGCTGTTTCTACTCCTTATTTCTCACACTGTCTCGATTTCTTTCACTTCCTTTCATGCTATGCCTTTTGGTCCTGGGTAGAGAGAGTCTTAAAAGCTGTGTATTCGGATTCTCTAACATCTGGAATGCCTCAGGCACAGGACTGAGAGATATTTGGGCAAACTGTAGTTTGGCAGTGCCATGAGAAAGACATTAATATGCTTCCCTAGCAGTTTTATGCATATCATATGGACTTGTGGAAATTAAAGTAATACATTTCTAATGTGTAAATTATTATTACTGAGTAAAAAGTAGTTTGAAAAGAATGTTTAACAATGTTTAATAACAACAACAACAATAACAGTGATATATAGATAGATAGATAGATATTAAATGCATAGATTTGGTTGTGATGTGATTTTGCTTTAATAAATGGTATGTTAATTGAAACACTATTAGTTTTTTTTAACTTAACTTCATAGTCCTAAGCGTAATGTGAATGCATTCACAACGGACGAGGCTTGCTGATTTCTGAAATAGAAAAAAGGCGTAACTCTGTCCTGCTCTGTGAGGTGTTAGCATACTAACTGTGAAAGAACAGATTTTTGCCCCTTTGGGCGCCAGGGTGGAAAGGCTCTTACACAGAACTGTGCTAGAATTTCTGCAGCATGTGTGATCTTTCTGCCAGCTCTTCCAGTCAGCATCTCAACCACTGCACCCAAAGCCATTTTTGGTAGAACTGCTAATTGCAAGAGCAAAGTGTCACTTATCTTACCTTATGCTGGATGTGTATGGGACAGTTCATTAAGTACTGATTACATGAAGTCATTTTTCCTTTCCCAGCTCTTAAACATAGAAATTGGGCATTGATTCAATGAAGCACATGCTTTAGGATGAGCTTTTGGGGCATACAATAAGTTTGTCCTTTTAAAACTGATCTGATTGGGTTGTCTCTTTCATAACTCATAAATAATGTCAGACTTCATTTTTGGGTTAATACATTGTTTTTAAGTTACAGGTTTGACCCACACATGTAATAAAATATCAATGATTATTATCAATTCTTTCAATGATTGTTATGTCTAACATGTCATATTACTGGTGAAAGAGAGAACTTATTTCTAAAATGAGTAAACACTGTGCTAGCAAACTAAACCACACAGCATGACCTGTTATTTGTGCAACTAGACATGTTATGCATGTATTAAACATATGATGATTTTGTGTGAAACAGAATACAATTAATTTTTTGTTTTTATTATTGTTATGAGAATTATTATGAGAATAGAGAAGCTGCTATTATTCTGGGTAGATTTATTTTTATTATGTATCTCACTGTTAATTGCAAGGTCAAAATTCGCATAGCTAAAAGGCCGCTAGACTAATGTTTTAATGCTGGGAGCTTTAAAAGTTCTGAATCAGATACAGACAGAATGCCTGAATAGATGGTTTTGTGACCTCTCAACCTTTTTCAAATCTGATATGTTTCTAAAACCTTTTATTTTGTCGGATGCCTTCGGGTGCTAAATTAGAATTACAGTTTTGTCTGTATTGTGTTAGCTGTGATAGTGTTCTGCTTCAGTCATGTTCAGGGTGAGTTGATTGGATCTGATCTTGGTGTCACTGGCAGGTTACATTTCATTATGGTTTAGCGTTTCCCTGTGGGGCACTCAGCAAATAACAATTCATGCACTTTAGTGTGTAATGATGATGGTAGAGCCACAGGTTCAACTAGGTGTTGAATGGGAGGACAGCAATACAATCCAAAAGATGAATGGGTTGATGCAATTCTAACTGAATGGATACTATAGAATACCCATTTCATTTAATTGCAAATAATCTGTTAACCCTCTCAATTTCTCTCTTCCTTTTGAGTAACACACGGAAATACAAACATTCTCAGATTTTTGAGCCAAGTGGATTTTAAATTCATTTGACATCTTTTATAATTAAGTTGAACAATAAATTGTAGGTAAAAACATGTTATAACTCTTACAGCAAACAACCGATATGGTATCTTCAGGTATATTGCTGTGCTACATCATTTGTATAATAGAATTTTGTTAGGGGGAAATAATCTTTCAGGCAATGTCAACCCAGGCTGATTGGAATTACATGATGGCCTACATTTCTGAGTACATTTCGCTGCACTTTTCAGATAACATGTCCATAAGAGCCAGATGTGAGTTTATTAAACAGTGTTAATAAAAAATGTGCCTGTGGATACAAAATGGTTGCAAATGAATATTGTGTTGCTTGTAGCACGCTTCACAGCAGTTTAAAATGTAGCACGAGATAGCATGTTTAATTGTATCCAAAAAAGTTTACATGTTATTACATTTTTTGTTGTACATATCACGGCAGTCCAGAAATTAAATGTCTGTTGAGTGGCACTAAAATGTTAATGCTCTATCGCCTAGTATTAACATACCACCTATACCTTTCTTTTACAACCCTTTGAGCTCTTTTAACGTGACTCGTGTTTCACTGAACTTATACCCAAGTGCAACACAATGCTGAACCAGGTGAGCTACCGAGCAAGCTTACAACTTCAGAAAAGCTGTACATATTTACTGGATTTTATAAATGTTCAAATTTGTTAGTTTACAAACCATGCACGATGATAAAAGTGTTATAGCATGTGCAGTTTTGTGCAAGGAACCTTGCAAAAATAAGCACATATTCATCAGCAATCTGCCCTGTAATCATAATTTCTATGAAAATGAACAAAAGTTTTACTTCCTAGAATTATTTTCACCTGGAAACTGCAGAGAAATATGTATAGGTATGAGTTTGCACTTTTGCAGCTGTGTAGGCAGAGTCATGTATTTCCAATGTGGAGGTACTTAGCTAGTAATAATGTGAACTCACTTAGCTATAATAAAGTGACAGTTCATGATCTCACATTTGTTCAAAATCACAGGAATCATACAGCAAGTCACTGCTCCTTGCAAAAATGAATTGGTTCAGAAATAATACAGATAATTATGAAACATTCATTTATATTATGTACAGAGTCAGCACAGTGAAAGGACTAAATTTATTTATTATGAAGACAACATTTGGAAAACATGTGCCGTTAGATTGAGCAGGCAACTAAATCTATTTTTATTCCAAGTTATCCTGTTATACAGTATCTCTCCCTTCACTAACATGCACCAAGTGGGCATATAAATAGGCATTGATCTGTGTCTCTGCAGGCAGTCTTGAGTTTATGTAGTCAAATCTATTATGTAATATAAATGCATAATTTTTGGCAGCTTTGTTTCACTAAAAGCTGTTTTTGATTGGAATGTTATTCTCAATTCATGACCCCGTTAAAGCACTCTAATCTGATTCTAGTCTTACAGTAAGATTAGTTTTACAGTTATTGTTAATGTGTCAAGTAGCATCTAATGCGATTTCAAAGCTCCTGTCTGTCTTAACAGTTTTAAACCTTAGAATAGTCCTTAAGCTCTAGATTTATGAATGAACTATCAATCATTGTATGTGTTGAGCAAATAATTCTGCACTTACAGTAGGTGTGTTGCTGTCAAACATTTTTGGTTATATTAAAATAATTATTGTCATGTATATAATTCCTGTAGGCTTACAGAGGACCTTGAATGAATCAGGGCTGATCATTTAGAGGTCAAATATTACTGTTCCTGTATCACTACTGTGTCTCTAGGCAAAACACTTAACTGTGAAATGCTGAAGAGAAGCTGTATTGTCCGTTGCACTCAACAAGAGCGATAAATTATGAGTCACTTAGATTAGTTGACTGAAAATCTTTGACCTATGCTTTAGGACAGTTTGGACACAACTTTATCTCATACCTATACTCAAAAGTATTCTTTATCAAAATCATTACCACGTAGGCCTAAGTGATTGTTTATTTGGGTCAATATGGGTGTTGATGAAAATAATTTTATTTTCTGTCCTGTATATGCATTCTTTTTATCATTAAAGCTCTGCGTTTACAAGAAATGTTAACCAAATATGATGTCAATACAGTTTCTCAAAAAAAACAAAAAAACAACAACTAAGAGTCAGTGTGGTGAAAAAGGGATCAATTTCGCTTCTGCTCTGTCTATAACAGGGTTGTCCAAACCTGTTTCTGGAGGGCCAATGTTCTGCAGATTTTAGCTCCAACCAGCTCCAACACACTTGGAACTTCTGCCTGGAACTTTCTAGTGACTCTGAAGAACTTGATTAGCTGGTTCAGGTGGTCAAACTCTGCTGGACTGTGGCCCTCCGGAAGCACACCAGGTCTATAATGACATCTTACAATGCAGCTGAACAAGGTACAAGCATGAACAGAGGAATTTAACGCATTCATGCATAAACCGTGTCCAAATCCGCTTTTCCACTGGGCTGCTGCCGGAGCTGGAGCTGGTGCTCGGCCAAGAGTGGCACTCGTTCAGAACCAGCACGCGTTTCCAATGGCAGGGAGAAGAATCCTTTACGTCACCAACATGTGACTGGAATTGCATATTATCTCTTGCGGAAGGAGAGCGTAGATCTCTTCTGCCAACCACTGCTGAACAGAAACATTTAATTGTTGTTGTTAATGTTGTTCATTTACCTGAACTCCAATGGCTTTTAAAAATGGCGCCTTACAAACTGCAGTCCATAGTGGAAGCTCATCCCTTGTTTGCAAGTTTTTGGGGCTGGGTCGGAACAAAGATCTGGGCACCGGGCCAGAATTTTTTTTAATGTAAAATTGCAGCCTGGTTACCTCTGGCCCGGAGGAAAAGTGATATCATTCATTCATTCATATACTATTCACTTCTGTGTCACATATCACATATTTCACTGATATAAGGAAGATAAAGTCAGTATATCCGGACACAGATCTACACAATACTGCACACTAATCACACGTGACTCACTCAAAAACAGCTTTTCCCCCCTTCATAATGTATGCTCTGATTAGGGGGATATTCAAACAGCATACCATATTAAGAATTTGACAGCAGTGTTTTAACATTCCATAAATAACACACCAGCTAGTACATCCCGACTGTCTCATTCCTTCACACCTTTATACTCTAAATTAATATAAATATACAACCATTACTACTTTAGCTGCAAGTCATTACATTATGCTAATACAATGCTCACAAATACTAAATAGAATCTTGGCCACCGATGCAACCGATTGCTGGTAATCGGTTTACGTGGCAGCAGTTGACAGATGTTCACCACCCCACTCAATAAGGATTAGCCAAGTAAAACTGAGCTTGTACTTTTTTTACTCGATCTGGATTAATTGTTGTATATAATTATGCATTGTATTGTATATTTGAATATCTATCCAAATAAATAAAAAGTATGTTGCATACTGTATAAATATGGAGCCAGATCAGCCTCAAAAATAATACATTTACAAAACAAAATTCATAAATGCACAGCACAATTTACATTTACAAAATCCGATTCATAAATTCAAAACACAATTCATAAATACACAAGTAAAAGCATAAATATTTCCCCAAATGCTCACACAAATGCATCTTACCTAAATAAATTTAAAATGTTTACACAAATATGTATATATCAAGTTCTTGAATTAATTTCCATCACACATTTATGAATGATGTTATATGTATTTATGGATCGTTGAATCTGCATTGACAAATCGTCACACATGCGTGGACTGTTCTGAATTTGTGTGTGGTATTTTTTGAGACCTTCCTGCCAGGTTAAGATTCAAATATTTTTTTTTTTTTGGAGGATGTTCCGTTCAGCCAATCGCGGTGAGCTTTTAATCCACCAATCAAAACGCTCTTTACTGAACAGACTCAATAAGCTCAACGCTGCGCTTGTACTGTGCATTGTTCCATGATCGGGTCCTTGATGTAAAGACATTTTAATGGGTACTATTTTTTTTTTAGCACCTGATTACAATTTCTACTAAATCACATTATGATTTATATCGTTCGCACAAAATACAGCTACCCGGTTAGCCTGCTGACTTATACACCAAAGTTGCACATACTCTGTTTATTCAGATCAATCTGTAATGTTATTAAATAAGTGTTAAATGTCCAGATATTTCATTTAATAACAACAATTATGTAATGTGTTCTGTTGTTGTTGTTATTAGTAGTAGTAGTATCAGGTTCGCAGTAACTTTTGATCAAGCATTAAAAACAGCTATCACCACCTAAGGGAGATTTCAAACACACACACAGCGGAGAGATTTCAGCACGGAGGATGAAAACCACACTCAACGAGTGAGTAAAGTCGTTTATCTGATGGCATTTTCTAATGATTAAAGGTTGTTTTAGTTAATTAAATGTGCAGTTTGCAGTGTTACAAAGTTGTTAGTCCATGCCAGCTTTCTTATATTATAACTGGTGTTCGTAGGAACACTTTAGTAAACACAGGATGAATGGGCGATAAACAATAAATAAAACAACAATTTCAATGATAAACTATAGAGTAATTTTAAATACGGTTTGTAGTCAGTGGATTCTAAAGTTACCATCGCGACCAGCTATAATCATAAGAAAATGCCATCAGATAAAAAAAAACGACTTTACTCACTCGTTGAGTGTGGTTTTCATCCTCTGTGCTGAAATCTCTATCTGTTATAACAGGTGCAAGCATATGCAGAGTTTCTATTTAGGCTATAACACATGTTTGCAGCGTTGAGCAATGCAGTGCTGAAATTTGCGTGCTCACGAATCCTCTCATTATAACACACGAATTGTAGACATTATGAAAGATTCATTATGCATACATTTATTTTGTTATAACAGAGATTTGTGAGATTGCGATTAACTGAGATGTCTTTTAGAGACTATATATGCAGCGCTCTTTGCTGGCATTCTGTCATACTACTACAACGCGCAGTTGTTCTATAGAACTTGGGGCTAACTGAAGCTATGCTAGGCTACTAAACTGTTGCTAAGCTAATTGCTCACAGGGTTGTAGCATCTACACGTCGAGACTTTTAATTTGATTTCAGGAAAGTGTGAACACTCGTGTCCCATACAACACAACACTGAGTATCTCTGAGCAGAAGCACAGTCAGAACAATCCAGCTGGAGGCCATACTGTCATCTTTCTACTTGTATCCTAAACACAGAATAAGTACTTACTCAAGCAAAGCCATATCGCCAAGTGCCTCCCCTACACATCTCTCTCCATGACGGTGACAGCCACACTTTTTATAACAAGGCAGTAAATGAACCAAACCCACCCGAACTAACTTGAACATAAACACAAATAACATTGCTAACGCAAAAACTCAACCATCTTGCACATAAATCAACTCTAAACAAATACCCATAATGCACCTGGCTGCTAGCGCTCACTGCCGGGTCGTTACAATACCAAACCATGCACGCAGCAGCCGCTTGCTTTAGTTAGAATAACAGTGTTCTGTGAATGTTGATGCTTTAATAACAAATACTTATCGGGAGCGTGTATGCTGGGATTTCATAAATTTAATGGAGAAAAAAGTAACAGTAACTAGTAATGTAACTAATTACTAATTACTTTTGAAATAAAGTAATCAGAACAGTAACATGATTACTTTTAAAAGGAGTAATCAGTAATCAGTAATTTAATTACATTTTCAGAGTAACTTGCCCAACACTGCCCACTAAAATGTCTTTATATCAAGGACCCGATCATGGAACACTGCACAGTACAAGCACAGTGTTGAGCTTCTCGAGTCTGTTCGGTAAAGAGCGTTTTGATTGGTGGATTAAAAGCTCACCGCGATTGGCTGAACGGAACATCCTCCAAAAAAAGATATTTATGAATCTTAACCTGCCAGGAAGGTCTCAAAAATACGGCACACAAATTCAAAGCAGTCCACGCACATGTGACGATTTGCAAATGCAGATTCAACGATCCATAAATACATGTAACATCATTCATAAATGTGTGATGGAAATTAATTCAAGAAATGTATATATACATATTTGTGTAAACATTTTAAATTTATTTAGATAAGATGCATTTGTGTGAGCATTTGGGGAAATATTTATGCTTTTACTTCTGTATTCATGGATTGTGTTTTGAATTTACGAATCGGATTTTGTAAATGTAAATTGTGCTGTGCATTTATGAATTTTGTTTTGCAAATGTGTTATTTTTGAGGCTGATCTGGCTCCATATATAAACAGTGAGTCAAGGAAGGTGTACATGCATCTGTCCATCCATCCATACCTATTTTAAATACATTTGCTTCTCCCGCAGCCAAAGCCAGCTGGAAAAGAATCCATCCCCTGTCTGAGCCCAGTGGGTATTATGCAAATAACTGTATTTATGCTGAATGAAACTCAAAATTCAGAGTGACACACTCACTCTTGGGAAGTGTACACATACTCTGACCTCCTTGTAGAAGTCATTAAACATTGCTTCTATGAAATTCTGCTTGTCCAGATTATTCAACACAAGAGATGAAGCTGGGCTGTCCATAGAATGCTGCAGTCTGTGCTTCTCCAGATTACCAAACCAAAATCACAGAACTGTTTCTCCTGAGATTAAATCGAGAGCAAACGCATTGCCTCAGTTTTGCAAAAGATCTGCAAACATATTTAGTCAAAGTCAAATGTCTACCTGAGAACTCAAACATCTCTAATCAGATTCTTCTATAGATTCTTAAAGAAAATATTGTAAGACATTGTTCATTAATTTTGTAAAAGGTAGGAAAGCTTTAGGAATTAACAGTGCCTTTTACTTGTGTGTTTTATGGGTCAGCTTACGGAGCAACTCCTGATTTTAAGTGCAATGCCTAGTTGTAACATCTTGCAACACCATGTGAAGTGAATGACAATGAAATGCATTATGTGTTTATGTGCATCTAAAGCACTTCACATTCACATTTTATAACTATTTGATATCATATAGGAGAACTACATTGAGCTTTGAAAGTGCAACATCCAAGCAATTACATTTTCTGTACTGTCTGTCTACAATACAGGATAAAACAAGAGCAACCATTTATGAATGTTTGCTTCTTTCAGCTGGAGGCATGCAGCATGTCTGTGACCTTTTGAATTCTCTCTTCCTTTCTGTAAGTTTGTCATCTTTCAGATTTTAACATTTCTTGAAATTGTATGTGTCTGTTTAAACATCTGTGGAGAGGCAGCAAGCACAGGTGCTTGATGAGCCTCAGGCAGAAATCCATGTGCTTTTCACGATTAAGCACAATCTGTATGTGTGTGACTAGATTCCAAAAGAAAAGATTGTAAGCCACAGCTGTAGTGTGCTGTGAAAATTGAGGTATGACCACAGAGTTGTTCATTGGTTTATTTTAAAAGGTATTAGGAAAGCTTTAGAAAGCAACAATCCTTTTACCTGCTTGTGTCAGGGGTCAGATTCAGGAGCTTTTCATGAATTTATTTGAATCCTACACTCTAAAAAATGCTGGGTTAAAAACCCATGTCTGGCGAGTACAATAGGGACAAACCCAGAAATTATGTGGTTTGTGTTGGGGCCCAGCGTTTTGGGTTAATGTTTACCCACCTTCACAACTCAATGTGTATTAACCCAAACCGCTGTGTTAAATACAACCCAATTGCTGGGTTTGTCCCTATTTTACCCAGCACTGGGTTGTATTTAACCCAGCATTTTTTAGAGTGAGAAATACATATCTTCTTGCAAAATGAATACTTTATCTGTTTGTATACATCTAAAGCACTAATCACATACAGTATAATTTTACAACAGTACAACTGTATATCAAGCTGTGAGGTCTTAAAAATTCAATAGTCATGACCTTTAGTAGCAGCTGCTTCTAAATGAGTATTTTTAATGAGTTTGAAAATCCACTCTAAGCATATTCCCACATGCTGGCTAGGATAATCTGATTATAGCATTTCACTGACAAACAGGTAAATGCATAAACTCTCTCTCTCTCTCTCTCTCCTCTTTTTTTTGGTTATACCACCTGAGGTGTCTCACCTTACACTACATAAGTTTTTTTTTTTTTTTTATTTATTTTATTTATTTATTTATTCATTGATTCATTCATTCATTCATTCTCTCAAAGGGGTCATATTTTGTGGAAATCAAAACTTGATCTACTGTGAAAGCATACTGTTACTGTAAGAAGAAAGATTACAGCCTTATGGTATATAACCAGCCACCAGTTCAATGCGTAAACACAGGTTTACACAGAATAATCAGAAATGGGGATTATTAATAAATTAACTGTTTATTTTGAGTTCATTCATTGTTTCATTTATAAATTATTTGGTGTTTTTAATGAATCAGTTAAGTCAAAGATTCAATAACTCACATAATACAGACACTCGTTTATCACTACCTATGGCATAAACCTACAGAAATACAGTCATAAAGTCAAATCTTTGTCATAATCGGTCATAAATTTTAAGGTCTAATTCTCGCTATTAACAAATCTTTAAATATGACTTTTGCCTCAATAAACTACTAACTTACTGCTTATTAATAATTAGTAAGGCAGTTGTTAAGTTTTGGTATTGAGTAGGATTAGGGGTGTAAAATATGGTCATGTACAAGAAATGGTTGTTAAGTACTAGTAAACATGTTATTAATAGGCATGCTAATAAGTAACGAGTTAATAGTGAGAATTGGTCCCTATACTAAAGTGTAACTGCATGATCTCTTATTAGTCTCATGCTGTCTGTTTTTCTTTCGTTTTCATAGACTTTTAGTTTGTATTTCCTTTGTTATCTGTTTTCGTTTGTTCCATTTTCCTGCCGATCCTTTGTTGCTATGGTTATTCATTAATTTCATGTAGTTTTAACTTTTTCTTTTTTTTTATTGTAAAAATATACAGTGACAAATTTGCCTGATTGTGTTTAACAGATTTATTAGATTTATATATATAATTCATATAATCTGTTTTTAACCTAGTCTTGAAAAATGTTGATTATTTTAAGGAAATGTACAGTTTTTGTTTGTTTGTTCCTTTTTGTTTTCTTTTGTTCTGTTGTTTAGCAAAAGTGAATTTGTGAGATTTGTGATAACCAAAATAAACTTAAAAATAATAATAATATGATCATCCCAATGCAATGTTAAATCTTTATAATAAGGTTTTAAGCATTAAAAGTTGTACTTTCAGGTTGCTGTGTTAATAAATAGCTGTGTGTTTTTTTTGATCAGCTTTCAGTTTATCATCAAGTGGGATAATCGATTCATTACAAACAAACACAGTTGATCCTTTACAATTGAATCCATACTGACATCTTTTCATACAAAAAAAGTTGAATTCTTAATCCATCAGTCAGAAAGTAGAAACTTTTTTGTGTATAACCCCACTCATGTCAGAAGAATAAGAAGCTTTACTGCCTCGCTGAAAGCAATGGATCATGATTTATTCATAGACAGCTGATGAATGCTGTACATCTTTTACAAATTAATTATAACAGTGTTTGTTTACTATAGCTGACTGGCCTTCTTACAAGCCTGCTGATAATATCTGGACATCAATATGTTTTATGATAAAATTCCTCACAAATTTTTTTACCATTTCTTACCATGGTTAACCACTGTTGAATTTTTTAAAGGGGTCATATGATGCTGGCTAAAGAAAAGAATTGTTGTGTATTTGGGTAATGAAATTGGTTTATGCTGTTTAAGGTTCAAAAAACATTATTTTCCACTTACTGTACATTATTTTTTTCTCCTCTATGCCCTGCCTTTTTGAAATGTGTCGATTTTTACAAAGCTCATCGGTCTGAAAAAGCGAGGTGTGCTGTGATTGGCCAGCTATCCAGTGCGTTGTGATTGGCCTAATACCTCAAGCGTGAGACGGAAATGTTACGCCCCTTACCATATTGTGATGATGCCCTGTCAGGCCGGAGCGATGATACAAAAACATGAAAACCCATTATTAACGAGGCATTCGTTGCATCCAGTGGAAACATAATTACTGATTATAATTACTTATACTGTCTTTTTACACATTTAAAAAACCGCGTTGCGTTGCATCGTGCCTTGTAAACATAAAACCATGTCTGCATTTTGTGATCGGAGAAATGACAAACAAAAAAGCGCTACTCTACACTGCTCAAAAACTCACTTTAAATATATAAAATATAAAAACTCTTTAAAAATAAAAAAACGTACTTAGTCTTTGAGTCAGAACAGCCGGCATTGTAGTCTATTCTCCCAGGATCAGGAAACATTCCTCCATAAAATGTGCTGCACACTCTGAATATTTGGGTTGAGTGTTCTGGAACAGTGTTGTAAATAAACTTAACCACTGATTTCTAGTCGTGTCCTTTTTTGGAAGGCCAACAAAGTAGTTTCACTTTCACAGTAACGAACCACAAAGCGTCCAAAACACGCAGGCTAGAGTGAGCGGACAGGCCGGAAGGGGGCTACCGTGAGTGAACGGCCGGAGGGTTAAAGTGCGCAGAGGTGGGTGGTCTTGAAGAACGGAGCGGCCCGGCTATTTTGCGAAGGAACGTCGAAGGACCATGTGCCAACTCCGGCTGGGACTCCGCTTCGTCCCTGTGAAGCCAGTCCGGTGATCCACAGGGCCAATTGTAGTATTTCCCTCAGCAACCACACGGATCCCCTCCAGCCTGACGAAGCAGATATCGTCCCTCATTTGGAAGACCAAACAAAGTATTTTCGCTTTCACAACGAGCACACATCGTCTTTACGACATGGCAGCGGAAACTACAAAACTACAGCGAGAATAAAAGTTACGCCTTTCTTTCTTTGCGTGAACATTTGAGCGGCGTTATCAATTCTTTTTCTTTTCCTTTTCTTTTCTTTCCGCACATACTCACGCGATGCAGATACGGTCATCTCAATAAATTAGAATGTCGTGGAAGTGTTCATTTATTTCAGTAATTCAACTCAATTTTAAACTCGTGTATTAAATAAATTCATGCACACAGACTGAAGTAGTTTAAGACTTTGGTTCTTTTAATTGTGATGATTTTTGCTCACATTTAACAAAAACCCACCAAGTCACTATCTCAACAAATTAGAATACTTAATAAGACCAAAACATAACATAAAATACTTCATAAAAACATTTTTAGTGAATTGTTGGCCTGCTGGAAAGTATGTTCATTTACTGTACATGTGTACTCAATACTTGGTAGGGGCTCCTTTTTGCTTTAATTACTGCCTCAATTCAGCGTGGCATGAGGTGATCAGTTTGTGGCACTGCTGAGGTGGTGTGGAAGTCCAGGTTTCTTTGACAGTGGCCCCCCCCTTTTTTTTCAGCTCATCTGCATTTTTTTGGTCACTTGTTTCTCATTTTCCTCTTGACAAAAAGATTCTCTATGGGGTTCAGGTCTGGTGAGCTTGCTGGCCAGTCAAGCACACCAACACCATGGTCATTTAACTAATTTTTGTTTCTTTTGGCAGTGTGGGCAGGTGCCAATCCTGCTGGAAAATGAAATCAGCAAAAAGCTGGTCAGCAGAAGGAAGCATGAAATGCTCCAAAATTTCTTGGCAAACGGGTTCAGTGACTTTGGTTTTCAAAAAACACAGTGGACCAATACCAGCAGATGACATTGCACCCCAAAATCATCACAGACTGTGGAAACTTAAAACTGGACTTCAAGCAACTTGGGCTATTAGCTTCTCCACCCTTTCTCCAGACTCTAGGACCTTGGTTTCCAAAATACAATGAAATACAAAACTTGCTCTCATCTGAAAAGAGGACTTTGGACCACTGGCAACAGTCCAGTTCTTCTCCTTAGTCCAGGTAAGATGCCTCTAACGTTGTCTGTGGTTCAGGAGTGGCTTAAAAAGAGGAATACGACAACTGTAGCCAAATTTCCTTGACACGTCTGTGTGTGGTGGGGCTCTTGATTGCTGACCCCAGCTCAGTCCATTCCTTGTGAATTCACTCAAATTCTTGAATCGATTTTACTTAACAATCCTCATAAGGCTGCGGTTCTCTCGGTTGTTGTGCATCTTTTTCTTCCACACTTTTTTTCCTTCCACTCAACTTTCTGTTAAACATGCTTGGATACAGCACTCTGTGAAAAACCAGCTTCTTTAGCAATGAACTTTTGTGGCTTACCTTCCTTGTGGAGGGTGTCAATGATTGTCTTCTGGACAACTGTCGGATCAGAAGTCTTCCCCATGATTGTGTAGCCTTGACCAAACTGAGAGACCATTTTGAAGGCTCCGGAAACCTTTACAGGAGTTTTGAGTTGATTAGCTGATTGACATATCACCATATTCTAATTTGTTGAGAAAGTTAATTGGTGGGTTTTTGTTAAATTTGAGCCAAAATCACCACAATTAAAAGAACCGAAGATTTAAACTACTTCAGTCTGTGTGCATTTATTTTATTTAATACACGAGTTTCACAATTTGGGTTGGATTACTGAATTAAATGAACTTTTCCATGACATTCTAATTTATTGAGATGCACCTGTATGTGGGGGCGTGTTAGAACGAGCCGTTTTAGGTAGCGTTGCTGACATCTTAAAACTTTTATAAAGAATACTCTCTTTGGATTTGAGACTTTAGTCTTTGCAACTAACAGATCTTTTTTTGCACCAAGAGCTTGTAACACCCCAAAGAAAAAGGAAAAATTGAAATCGCATCATAAGACCCCTTTAATAATTATCAGATAATGGCCATTTATTTCCTCTTATGTGTGTTTTAGTGTCTTTTATCAAATCTGAAAAGTAATTGTGTTTGTTGTCTAAAATACTAATATGAAATATTTTTTTCAATTAGTCCTACAAAAGTCAGTGAAAAAAGTAGAATTTTAATAATGAAAGTCACAAAATGTTCTGTTTTCGTGAGTCTACTGTGTATGAAAACGTCTCAGGTTACTATTAACCATGGTTCCCTGAGTAGGGAACAAGACACTGCATTCTCTAGTGGTCGCTATGGGGAACGCCTCGTCGTGACCCGTGTCTGAAGCATCATTGAAAAAACACCAACTCGTTGGCAGGCAACAGCCATGACGTCACTACCGGTTCGACAATAGTATAAATAGGCGCCGGGAGCACACAACATTCACTTCTTTCATTCACTTCTTCGTCTGAAGCTTGCGTCTGAAGCATGGCAGGAAAACTAGAGGACGGAGTTGTCTTGTTCCCTACTCAGGGAACCATTGTTACATAAGTAACCTGAGACGTTCCCTTTCATGGGAACTTCGAACTGCGTCCTCTAGGTGTCGCTATGGGGAACGGTATACCCATTCCACCATGCTGTGGGGAGTGCATGCCAGAACCATGGCGATCACTAAGAACCAACTCTACCATATTGCTATGGGATTTGCCCCTGGGACGTTAGACGGCTGTCAGTGACGTTATTCCCTACGGCCAAAGGCCTATGCTACATACCCCAAAATACTTACCTGTTAGGGACAGACTCCTGGGCCCGGGGTAGAGCTCAAGGCTTTGAATCAGAAACAGATTCCTTTAAGGGAATACGACCAAGATCCTAGAATCATACTAGTCTTGGCCTGTCACGCAGGGGCTACCGCACGTTTGTCTTTGAATGTGGTGAAGGAACTGTCTCACCAAAATATCCCTTAGTATCCCCCGTTACGTAGGTATCCAGAGGATACATAGGAGGAGTGGTTCCCAAGGCGGAACCGGGGTTTTAAACCACTCGAAAAGAGCACCAAGTCTTGTGCGTAGCTCTTACCATACAGGATTCTTAGAAAAGTGGGCAAAGCATAACGTGCACACGTACCACTTATGTGGATTTTAGAAAAGTGTGGCAAAGCATAACTGCCCGCCCGTTCCAGCTATGTGGATTTTTGAAAAGTGGGCAAAGCATAACGTGCACTACACTTGCATACCGTTCTAGGGTTTCTCGTGGCACCCTGAAAAGGCAGCCATAGATAAAAATAGCGTATCCCCAAACACTATAAAATCTATACGGCTAGAATATAAAAGCTGAGTGGCACCCCCTAGCAGTAAATCTGTACTGGGGGAGAACTCCACTCTCTCAATGGAGAGGGAGCAAACCAACACATGTTCCCATGTGGGAACAGCTAGCATTATTCAACTGAGGGAGCAAGCACCTCATTCTCAAAACCTGAGCTGGGCTCGACCTGCAGCATGTTTCCAAACTGGACAGCTAGGCAAGAGTTATACTTTAGCTGTGGGGGCAACACAAAAACCTAGTTCTCTCATTCGAGAAGAGGGGGCTTGGCCTAACAGCATGTCCAAATGCGGGCACGCTAGCAGGTGTGGTTACCTTGTCTTAGGAGGCACAAACAGCTTCACGAGCGGAGGGCTCGAACCTGCAGCAATGAATTGAAAAATCAGAGGGGTCAGCTACTGTGCCGTCTAGCCAGAACTCTCACTCCAGGTAACCCTTTGATAAAGGGGAACATTGCTCAATACTACCACGAGGACAGTCCATGGAGCGAGGAATTCAACTCCTCAGAGATGATTAACGCTCGAAAGAAACATCATACTCACAATAACACTCAATGGTGAGGGGGTGATGCCTCAAGGGGATATCCTGGTGATCGGGGAAAACCCCTCAGGGCGACCCAGAAACGGTAGACCAGTTAGGGTAGCATGAAAGCATAACTCCAGCCCGGACGTCCAGGAAATTTTTTTGCAGTGACACCGGGGGCCTGATAAACACAAAACTCCCGCAGAAGCCTGTGTTACGGCCGCATGATCCAGGAAGTATGAAACCGAAACCTTACTTCCCTTCTGGACATATCTCGACGAGTGAAATAAATACTGCAAGTCGAGCACCCTGTTTCTGAACCCAGCACGGGAAACACTACAAAGAAACTAGCAGAAGGGTACACACAACCACCAGATTCATAGCACATACATATATTTATATACATAAATTTAGACATGGATCGTACTCACCCACCACCGCTCCCGCGTTGGAGCTCTTCCGGAAAAGGCCCTAGACCGGACCTTCAGTCAGGTGTTACATGATAACCATAGAACCAACAACCTCATATGTTCCAGAGGAGACTGTTATGCAGATATATGGTGGTTACAGGGGAATAAGGAAGGGGAAGATAAGTAGATGTTACACCCCCTGAGAGAAAGAGTGGATACCTAAGTATTACTCTGATCCGGACGAAAGCGCTGACGCCTTGTCTGGATCACATCCCTCCGGTCCTGCCTACCTCCCTTCGACCCACGATACTACCTACCCCTACCCGCAGGCGGAGGAGAAGCACGAGCCGCGACACTAGCCTTCTGATCCAGTCTCTGATCCTCAAACCAAGACGAGCTAGGACCCCTGGGTTTGTTTGGGCTCAGACACGGACTTCCGGGAACTGAAGGTTTGAATTTCCTCTGAGAGCGCGCCTTCCCGCCTCCCTCGAACTTTTTCTAACGACCGTCTCACGGATGTAACCAAAAAGTTCAGAGGCGAAACCTGGCATCGAGAAGAAAACCCTTTCTTTCTGTCCCGATGTCTGCCAGGTTTACCCAAGCCAGCTAGCTGCCTCTCCGTTACTACCATAGCCGCCATGGACCTGCCCATAGCAGAGGCGGCCTTCTTAATAGCACTGAGAGCGAGATCCGTGGTGCGGCGCACTGAGCTACCTCATCAGGAGAAAGGCCCTAGCCTTTATCCAGGTCTTTCAGCAGGTAAGCCTGGTATGCCTGGAGCACCGCCATCATGTGCGATGAAGCGACAGCCTGACCTGCTGCTGCTTATGCCTTGCCATTCATTTTAGATGTAGTTTGAAGGGGCACAGATGGCAAGGAGGGAGTTTTGATGTCTCACCCATAGAGAGATAGCTAACTAGCGTCTCTTCTACAGGGGGCATTCTCTCATAGCCGTTTTCGCGCATTGCCTCGATGTTGGCATAACTTGTATGCTTGAATTGATGGATGTGTGAGGAAAACGGCCTCTTCCATTCTTTTCGATCTCAGTATGGAGATCAGGAAGAAAGGAAGGCTCACCGGAGCTGGAGGGTTATGGCCAGAAAGATAACGTTCGTCGAGACGACTTCGCGACGCCACTTCCTTAGTCTGCTTCCATGGCAAGTCAAATCTTGCCGTGGCGCGATCCATAACCTCTAAGAGCTCATCAGACGCAGGGCAGGAAGATTGAGAAGGCTCAGCCTCAGCTTCTTAGCTCTCATCATCCATTTCCTGCTCTTCATGGGCTGAACCCAGCAGAGCACTGGCACCTGGATCAGATGATGTTAAAGAGAGAACATCATCCTCCATAGTCGTCTCGTCGCCCCCCGCCGATACGCGAGAAGGAAAGCCCTCCCCTAAACTCATCGGCCAGTCCACCTGAGATCCCCACGATCTCATTCTCCTCCGTGCCTCAGCAGCGGCGGGTCCTAAACCGTGGGAAGTAGATGGCTGCCCCTCTTTACTTGAAAGGAAAGACAAACGAGAACGGAGATTTTTCATTGGAAAAAACTCGCAGTGCACGCAGATTGCCCCCTCGAGGACATCGCGTGCGTGCTCCTCGCCCAAACAAACAACACATAGATCGTGTGTGTCATCTGGTGTCAAATAGCGCTGACACGGATGCACACACCTTCTAAATGCTCTACTAGTGCTCGCCATAATAAATAGATAGCTCTTACTTTTTCCTTGAAAATGCACGCTTCAAACAGAACAGTCCATGAAGATGAAGAAGAGAATGATGTGTAGCTCCCGGCGCCTATTTATACTGTAGTCGCACCGGTAGTGACGTCATTGCTGTCGCCGGCCAACGAGTTGGTGTTTTTTCAATGTATGCTTCAGACACGGGTCACGACGAGGCGTTCCCCATAGCGACCCCTAGAGGACGCAGTTCAAAGTTCCCATGAAAGGGAACTTACTGTTGTGCTTTCTGTCGTTGTGAATGACTCTTCACTTTCATTCCATCCATGTCAGTGACTGATGTCTTTTGAAGTTTTCATGGTTCAAAGTGTGACAAGCCAAGATGAATTTGAGACACTTTCCACAGTGACCCAAATGAAATGGATGTCCAAGAGCAATTAAAAAATATCTCATGCAGCCAAGGTTTTGATGCGCTGTTCTTATCCAAATGTTGAATAGTATGTTGAATAGTGAGCTTTAAAATGATGGGGAACTAAAAGGACTAAAAGTAATCAGGGACATGGCTTTTCAACACTGGACTGGTAATTGAACGAGGGACTATGAAAGAGAAGTGAGAAAAAGAGGCGTGAAAGCTAACATTAGGAAAGGACTTAAGTACTTCTTTCTGCTGCTAATACTGACTACAATAACCAAATTCTACTCCCTGCTTGAACATTTGATTGGGTTTGCAGAGCTCTTGTCAAAAATCATTCTCCAAGAGCTTTTTGAGAATGGAATGGAAAACTGAAGGAGCTGTACTGTTGTATGATAAGTGATCCATACATAAGCTGGTGTCAATGAAATATTTTTGGGCTGGAAATGGATTCCTTGCACAATCCTGCTCCACTGTTCAAAAGGGCATGGCTATTGTGAAATACTGTAGAAATAAAATGCCTTTATTGCATAAGATTCAAACTTTTTTTTTTTGCATATATTTGTGTACAGTGAGGTCCAAAATGTTATCTGTTTTGTATGTTAATTAATTTTTAAAATGCAAATTACATCATCAGCATAACAAATTCAGAAATAATAATTTATATTAATTGTAATTTAATTTAATGTAAACATGTCTAAAGTGAAAGCAAGGAAATCTGACCTTTCCTATTAATGTTTTTGGTAACACTTTAGAATAGGGAACACTTATTCACTATTAACTACAACTTTTCCCTCAATAAATTCCTAATTTGCTGCTTATTAATAGTTAGTAAGGTAGTGTTAAGTTTAGGTATTGGGTAGGATTAGGGTTGTAGAATAAGGTCATATAGAATAAGGCATTAATATGTGCTTGATTAATACTAATAAATGGCTAATATTCTAGTAATATGCATGCTAATAAGCAACTATTTAAGAGACCCTAAAATAAAGTGTTACATAGTTTTGTTTTTTCTCTCGCTTTGGTATTATTTGCACAAGCAACTGTTAAATTGTCAAAACTCTACTACTATATCTGTACTAATATCAGAACAGATCATCAAAAGTGCACTTTTTTCAAACATTTCAGCATATTTTCAATTGTCATAACACAATACACACAATCACAAAGTATCCTTTTCACTATATAAACTATAGATTAATTCACAGTAACTGCTTTTCATAAGGCTCTTGCTATCAAACTTTTCATTTGCATGTCTTCTCATTCAGTTTCATACATTTGTCTATTATTTAATCTAACTCATCCTAATCAGTGAATCATTTGTTGCAGCTGTAGATATCTATAGATAAGGATTCATATAGTTTCTAGAGAACTTGTTTGCAATTTAGGGACAATAAAATTTAATTAATTATTTTTTTTGCATTATAAGTGATTTATAGATGATAATCACTATTTTGTACATGTATGGTTCAGGTAAACCCTATGTTATGGGGACAAAATATCCCCATAAAGATGGCAATATCTGAAATCCTTGTCCTTGTGGGAGACTTTTTTTCTATGAGAGAAAAACATCATTTTTGTAAGGGTAGGTTTAGGAGTAGGGTTAGTGTTAGGGGCATAGAATATACAGTTTGTACAGTGTAAAACCCATTACTCCTATGGACTGTCACCATAATGATAGGAAACTGTGTTGTGTGTGTGTGTGTGTTTTGTGTGTGTATACAGGTTTTTCTACACTGGTGGGTACTTAAACCTGAATACACACAGACTCATGGGGACTTGTGTCACTATGGGGACCTAAATTGAGGTCCCCATGGTTACAGAAGCTTATAAATCATACAGAATAAGTTTTTTGAGATTGCAAAAATGCAGAAAGTTTCCTGTGAGGGGTAGGTTTAGGTGTAGGGTTGGTGTAGGGCGATAGAAAATACAGTTTGTACAGTATAAAAACCGTTACGCCTATGGAGAGTCCCCACAAGGATAGCTGACCCGACATGTGTGTGTGTGTGTGTGTGTTGTGTGTGTGTGTGTGTGTGTGTTTGTGTGTGTGTACCTGTTTTCTATTCTGGTGGGGACTTAAACCTGAATACACACAGACTCATTGGGACTCATGTCCCAGTGTCGACCTAAATTGAGGTTCCCATGGGTACAAAAGCTTATAAATCATACAGAATTAGTTTTTTTTTTTTTTTTTTTTTTCCCTGTGAGGGGTAGGTTTAGGTGTAGGGTTGGTGTAGTGCGCTAGAAAATACGGTTTGTACAGAATAAAAACAAGTATGCCTGTGTGTGTGTGTGATGAGTGTGTGTGTGTGTGTGCGTGTGTGTGTGTGGTGTGTGTGTGTGTGCCTACTTACCCATATTTTGGGGTCAAATTGGTACCCAGAAGTGAGCAAAACCTGATAAAATCACACACACACACACACCCTTTGAGGTCTTCATTTGTTAAACTGTGTGTTTTGCAATTTGTGAACATACAGCAGGATACAAGGGAGAGGAACTGATCAGAGATTGATCAGAGATGTATCAGAAGAAGGGAGACAGATGGCATCAAATATAGCATTTTGCATTACATGATGCCATGTGATACTGTATATAGAGGCATTACCATGGTAGAGACTGCACATTACTTAACTTATCTGAAAGGTGGCAGTTTACAGTATGATTCAGATGTATTCACACCAGGAAGTCCGCTAGTTCACTTGCTTTGGTTCGGACCAAATACAGTGTTGATTTTTTTTTTGTTTGGTGTGGTTCACTTTCACACTGCCCTTTCTGCAAGTGAACCAGAAACTGTAAACAAAACCACACGTGTGCTTAAGGTCATCCATTCATTGGTTCATTCATTCAACCGTACCAGAGTACGTTTGGAAGTGAACCGAGACCACCTCTTCAGCTGGGTCTCGGTATGATTGTTTGGTGCGCACCCGAGTGCGATTGCTGTATTCACACCTGCCCAAAAGGTCCGCACAAAAGGGGGAAACGAACTTGAGTTCGATTCAATCGAACCTAACAAGACAGGTGTGAATACACCCTCAGTCATATGGCATACTGCATTGCCAGTAAACTCTGTTCTAGCACAAAACCTTATGGCCATGTCATACCTTCATCACACCTTTTGATACAGTAACACACTGTATGAATACTTTTACAAACATTATGGATTTTATACGAGTTATGCAAGCTAGGTAATGTAAGTATATTTTCTAACATGGCAATTATTGCCTGTATTACTGTAATTATTTCAGCAACAAAGGTGATTTGAAACATGTATCTTGCACTGTTTGCTCTTGAATGAACTGATTGTTAAAAGTACTAAATTGAAAGAAGATCATACTGTTGTGTTTTGGTGATGAAATCAAATGCTCTCAATTTATATTACAATAATCTTATGTTTTGAAACAATGATTGAGTGGATGAAAATATGTATAATTGTAATGAAATTATGAGATCAGATTTTGAAAGAATGACCAGCGATGTTACAAGTGTGATCAGTTTGGATTTTTGTACTAAGATATATTATAGGTTTTATTGTTCACTTTTATTTGTTTTACTTCTCTAGATCCTGGCAAATATCATAATTTTCATATGTGGGAACCTGGCAGGAGCATACCATAAGCATCTGATGGAACTGGCGCTAAAACAGACATATCAAGACACCTGCAACTGTATAAAATCCCCCATCAAACTGGAGTTTGAGAAGAGACAACAGGTTATGTATCAGTCTTGCTTTGCTCTCTATCAGTTCTGAAGTCATGATATTTCAGCTGGTCTGTGGCTGGAGTTGAAAGATCTGCCAAAACTGAGATATTCCATGTTTTCTTTGGCAAAGCACTTAATGCTCAAGGTGACTTAACGTTGGTGAATTCAGGAGTGAATTGGGTCTAGTCCTGGAACACTGGAAAGCCTTTGTGGTGTGTGCCAGTTTGCTGAAAGAATGACAGAACTATGATTAGATTAGTGTAAAAATAATAATTCCTCAGCCTCCTAAGATGTATCAGACAAACTTCAAGTTTATTTAATCTACATGCATGTTTTTGCAAATGTCTTCAGGAATTTGAAAATACAGTATATTTGATTGTACAGAAGCTTCTTCAATATGGCTTCTTTTGTAAAGTGAATCAGAAGTGTGATGATATAATTTTCCCTCTTTTGGACAGTTCATAGTTGGTCACGTTAAGAAGTTTTTAAAGTGTCATGTCTACACCACAAGTGTAAAATAATATTATGTAGGCCACAAATGTTAGATTTGAGATTGAACCGCAGACACTGACAGTGATTTGCAGTAACAAATCATTTATTTTCAATCACTGGTTTCATTTCAGTTTCATTTTTTTGTTGCCTCTTCAAATAATATCTATAATATATATCTATATATATGTGGTGTGTGTGGTGTGTGTGTAGTGTACCCTGGACACAAAACCAGTCAAAGGGTCCAGTATTGGGTTTTTTACAAATTGAAGAATGTATACATCCTCTGAAAGCTGAATAAAATAAAAAAAAGCTTTCCATTGATGTATGGTTTGTTAGGATAGGACAATATTTGGCCAAGATAAAAATATTTGAGTATCTGGAATCTGAGGATTCAAAACAATCAAAATACTGAGAAAATCACCTTTAAAGTTGTCCAACTGAGTACCTATCATGCATTTTATAATCAAAAATAACGTACTTGCCTACCAAGCCTTTGTCACTGGCCCCTGCCACACATAAAAAAATAAGTTTTAAGGTTTGCCTTATCCTTGTTTTTGATCCTACTCTATCTTGTATTCTATAAATTAAACTTAGGCCTATATGACACCAATATTTTAGATACAAATTACATTTTACAATTCTCGATTTCAATTTCGATACAACAGCCAAAACTACGAGCCTGACAATTATAAAGTTCAATCAAGTGAACAGTCAGTAAACAAATTACAAGCAATAACACCACTGAATATATAGAACAAAGATACAAATTAAATGATTTAGGATTTTATGATTGTAGGTGCTCAGGCACAGAAATGGAATAATCCCATATAAAATAACATTTCCATATTCTTCACTGTGTTACACCTTGGTTTTTCATAGCCCTCTGGTTGTACAAAAAACCCAGATTTAACAGCTTTTTTTATAGATTGCCTTTTTATCATAGCATGCCATTAAGGACACATTTTATTGCATTTGATTTTTTCCTAGACTTTTCCGTAATTACTTCCATAATTTTGACATGAAATTATCAGTGGGTCCCTTTTAAGATACTGCAAAACTTTACAGTCTCCTATTCTCGGCCCAGTTACTAATGAGTGGAAACCAGGACACTTTTGTGATGCTGGTTCTCAGCTCCCAGTTTAGACAGGGCCACAAATGGCGCTTTTCCACTGCGGTGGCGACCTCGGGCTCGGCACTGCCATTCGGCCCTGCACGGCACGCTCGCACAGGTTTGCGTTCCACTGCAGTTCCAGTACGCTTTAGAAAAAAAAAGGTTGTGGGGGCCCCCGGGCAAAAATTATTCACATGTCGTTATAGTGTCCTCTGCCATCTACTACCACGACTCCTAAAAAAACTTTTTCATTCCGCGTCGCCCTATCAAGCTCTCGCTGTATCCGCTCCTCTGCTATCAATGAGAGGAACGTCTGTTCTTTCACAACAGACAACAAAACTTTTTGGTTGTTAAAAAAAGGTGCACTCATTCAAAACAGTTGCGTTCGATCCTTCGCTGGCTGTGCTGATTTAAATCTAGCGGTTCTTTTGTGTTTGTGTCGCAAGTTCAGTGACGCAGGTAGGGACGATTCTCTCCGGCCAATCCGTGATCTGCAGAGTTTACATGTCACGTTTTGGTAACTGTACGGTACGCTTGGAACCCCAACCGTGGTGGTACTAAGAAAAGTACCAGGTACCAGGTACTGTAGCAAGTGGAAAACCCCCAAAAAGTGAACCGTACCGAGCCGTACCGTGCCGTACCATGTAGTGGAAAAGCGCCAAAAGGCAGATGGTGTGACTGAAGCCCACTCCTGCCTCTCTGAAGTCTGAAGGCCGCTGCTGGCATATTGGCTGTTTTCCAACAGACTATATGCTCTGCGAGAGGTCAAACATTGCCTCTCTGCTCTCCTCTGGATTAACCTCTTAAGAATATCCTCTCAGGCTACGGGTGATGAATTGTGCTTTCCACAGCTCAGTGGTATCAGCTACCACTGCAACGTTGCACAGTTTTCTGCTGTTGTTGTTATTGCAATAGATACTACATTCATCGTATAGCACATTAATTAGTGGAAAAAGAGGACAATGATGCATTTGTCACAGCGTAAATTAATGTATATGGCTTTTATGTAGCTGCTAATAAAATGATCAGGATTGTAAAATGATTTTTATAAGTTCATTATGGTTGATTAGGGAAAATGTACCAGACCGACTGGGCAATTAACCTTCTCTTGCGTGTAGCACAAGCTATCATAAGCTTTCACAATGACCCTCCAGACCATCCCTGTTAGACCTAATTAAACTCATTCACACTTTATGCCTAGTAAGGAAATCTTATAAAATCTGAAATTGAATGCAGTAATCTTACCTATCTTTTACCTTTTCACAAAAATCCACCGTAACCCAATTATATCAATCCCAGAAGAATATCACATTACTGAAGCCTTTGACTCATGGATTTTCACATCTCCTGTGAAAAATGTGAGCTAAGGTATAGTTTGCTTGAAGAGCTCCAGTAAGGAAAGGCTAATATAGCAGAACTAATGTGCAGTAGGAATTTTCTGTGATGCTTAAGTGCGGATTAACCACCTGCAGATTTGGTCTTGCTTAATTCATTTTTAATGCGACTTTATAAAAGTTATAGAGTTTCCCAAATATTATTGATACTGTTGTATTCACCAGACAAACATCCAAGTTCCAAAAATCATAAAACCAATGAAAACTGTAACCTAAAAATGGCAAATCTTAATTTCAACTAGTCGTATTCAAATCCAAGAATACTATTTAGTACCCCTGAATCAAACTATAGTAATTATACCAACAAAGCACATTTTTATGGGTTAAATCAGGTAAAAATTGCTCTTTAAGGTAACAGTTGCAGGTTATCATGTTTTATCATGTAGGTAGCTGACCCTATGGCAAAATCATAATTGTCATGAAACCTCACAGTTGGCTGATTGGTTAATATATTTATTTACTTACAAAACCTATTGACTAAAACATTCATAATAAAGTTACATACCCTTTAGAATAGCCTTCATATTGGGAACACGTCTGTGTGGTGCCTTTGAATGCTCTCCAGGTTTTGGAACAGAGCATGTAAATGATACAGTGGATGCGTTTCTTCACTTATTTCTGTGCACTTTTCTTTTTTTTGTTAAGAAGACTGTGTGTGCAGTTCTTTTAGGTAACAGAAGCTTTTATATCAGACTCAAATCTCTGCTGCACATATCAAAGAGACAAGCCAGACAAGTGTGCATGTGAGATATAATTATCTCATCCCCTGTTGTGGTGTGTTTTTGCTACAGGAACGTCTGTTGCTGTCTCTGCTTCCTGCTCACATTGCCCGAGTGATGAAAGCTGAAATCATACAGAGACTACAGGGGCCAAAGTTTGGTCAGGTGGAAAACACCAACAACTTCCATAATTTATATGTGCAACGTCACACTAATGTCAGGTGTGTTGATAATATAACTAGAAAATAAGAATTTCCACCACAGGGGTGGCAGGGGGGAGATTGGGGATTAAAAATGTATGTACTCTTGACGTTTTGCTGTGCAGAGCAATGAGCAGATGAGTTGCATTCCTCCCATTTGGACTGTTTGTGAATAAACAAATTTAGTCACCCAAGGTGTTATTTTTTTTTTCAAATGGTCGACAAGTCCATCAAGTTCCAATGTCTCACAGTTTTTAAAGGACTTTTTATTTAACAATATCTTGGAGTGCCAAAATTCTTGCTTGTTACTTAAGCTTTCATGCCCTGTGAGACAGCAGCATTAGCAGGAAATCTTTTCTATGTCTGTAATGCACAGAAATGAAAAGGTCAGGGATTTAAAAGAATACAAAAAGATTATGTCACATGAAGTGTCACACGTTCAGACATGCAGAGATCTTGAGAAACACAATACTCTGAGGGTGCTTTTCTTGTGGCGGTTCATTCTGTTATGGTCTGAGGGGAACATTGCCATTAGCATTATTCTATTGTTCTGCTGCATCTGAAATACAATAAGTCCGAAGCAATTAAACAGTGTCAGATGCATAAAAAAGGTTCATCTAAATAAATCGGTATGTCTTTTTTCCAGTCCTGAGTCACCCATGCAAATGTATGTTCTCTTACAGTATTTTGTATGCTGACATTGTTGGATTTACCCGTTTGGCCACCGATTGCTCACCTGGAGAGTTGGTCCATATGTTGAATGAGCTATTTGGCAAATTTGACCAGATTGCCAAGGTAAGCTGGATCTCCTAATCCAGTGACTGACATGTACTTTATTGATATAAACCTTCTGGTTTGGAAAATATATTACTTTGTAAAACTCAAACCAAATGTTGCAGATAATTTCAAACATCTTTTTTTCTTCTGGCTGTTGACATTCTTGATTGTTTCTGTGTGTTTCAGGAAAATGAATGTATGAGAATTAAAATTTTAGGGGACTGTTATTACTGTGTATCTGGCCTCCCAGAGTCCTTGCCAAATCATGCCAACAACTGTGTGAAGATGGGTCTTGACATGTGCGAAGCTATTAAGTAAGTTCAGCCCCACATGTCTGCTATCAGTGGTGTTTTTAATACTAATTTGACCTACTACTACTAAATACTACAATAAACAATTTTGGTACCTAAGGTCTACAATCTGGGTTCTGCAGCAAAATCAATTGAGAACCACCAGTCTAAACATCTGTCAAACTGCACATTTCCAAAGAGCTTGTACATCTGTTGTTTCTTTTAGATCTTAGCTGAAAGATTCTTTGCCTCTGATTAGCTTGAAAACATCTGTCCTAGGTTCATAATTATGATATATTCTCCAGACCTGTTCACGCTTTGTCTCTAAAGAACAACACTGTGAACATCTGGCTTTATTGCACATTACCACTGGAGATTAGAACATACTGTATATAATTTAAATCATCACTCTGTTTCTATTTACATGTAACTTCAATTTGCATCAAATTAAAAGCATTTTATTATACAATAAATAGACCAGGATTTAAGCAAACTGTGTGCTCTATTTCTATGATAGAATTTAGGCAGAGTCAGTCCAGCAGCAAAGCTTCTATTCCAGTCCTATAATCCTCCGCGCAGAGGGGCTGATTGGTCTCGGCCCAGTACTGCTGTGAAGGACATGATACCTGGCCATCCCGATAATGAGCGGAGGCCTCAGAGGTCAGACTGTGGAAAATGACTGACTGTCTGAATGGCTGAGTCTAGACGAGAGAGCTGTCTTTCTCTTATCTCTACCAGTTCTGCAGAAACCTGGGAGAATGAAATCTCTCTATTAGTAGTTGCTGGCAAATTGTGGTGTTGGAAAATGTGCTGTGAATTCCTGTTTAAGGATTGCAAGAAAACTCATGGAAACACAGTGTTGTAGAATAACGTATTATCAACCAAAAAAAAAAAAAAAAAGTAAATTTGATGAATATTCTATGAAAATTCTATATTGTATGTTTTGAGTGCTTATTCTAAGCCATAGTGTAGAAACACTTGAGTTTTCATTTTAAACCAAGCGCCAATAAATGTTTTATAGATCAGCACCATTTTATAAAATTAATAATTCACACAAAAATGAAATTTGTTGTTCATTTTTCAGTCTCATGTCTTTCTAAACCCTTTTATTTTCTTCTGTGGAAACCAAACGAAGACATTTTAAATAATGTTCTAACGGCTGAGAACATTTTTGAATAAATTACAAAATCATATTGATCAGGGTCTGTTATCTCTTGTGACTGATCACGAAACTGCAGGTTTGAATGTGCTAAAGAAATATTTAAGAGCTATAAGTTGTATTTACTAAAATATACAGTTTAGTCTGTCCCCACATGATGCAATTGTATGGCTACAGAAGACATGTAATATAACATAAGAAACACAGGGCCTACTTTTGTTGTCCTATGGTGCTTTTTTGAAACTTGAAATCCTCAGATCGCTGTATGGAAAAGAACAGCTAGGGCATGTTGTTAAGCATCTTATTTTATGCTCTAAAGAAGAAAGAAAGTCACAGGTTTGAGTAAATTATACATTTTCAACAGGGTCATGCTCACCACTTTTTTATGCATCTCTTGCAACTTGTGAATTGGAGTGACAAAAACAACATTCAAAAGGTCGTGCCTTTTAAAAGGTCAAAGCCATGTATCTTGTCTCAATGTGTTTCTAATCGTGTTATGGTATAAGGTTAAATCGATGCTCTGGTGTCTGATGGGGTGTGTTGTTATTTCCTTCTTCCTTTTCTGTATAGGAAAGTGCGAGACGCCACAGGAGTGGACATTAACATGCGAGTTGGTGTTCACTCTGGAAACGTTCTCTGTGGTGTGATTGGCCTCCAGAAATGGCAATATGATGTCTGGTCACATGATGTGACTTTAGCCAATCACATGGAAGCAGGTGGTGTACCTGGGTAAGCCATTGTGGGGGTTTTATTTTATTGTTTGTTTAATTTTTAATTAAAGCTATTCATAATTATAATACGCATTTTTTAGTTTGTAGAATATGTGAAATTGTTGACAATCTGGTCAGATTAGTACGATAGTAATTGCAAGTTCTTGATGAATAGACGAGTCCACATCACCTCGGTGACTCTTGAGCACTTGAATGGGGCATATAAGGTTGAAGATGGAGATGGCCAGGAGCGTGATCCTTATCTAAAAGAGCATGGAGTTGTAACCTACTTAGTGATCAACCCAAAGGTATGAAGAACAAATGAACAGTCGCTTTTGTTTCCTTCAAGTCTAAAGCTTTCTTTCAAAACCTAGCCATTATTGCTGATGCTGCTGTCATTACAAAATCTTGTGGCAATATTTTTCATGTTACTAAGATATCTAAGGCACTTACTAAATGCAGCTGAGTATGTTTAAGTGAAGTTTGTCTAGACTGTGGTCTGTTTTTTTCAGGCAGAGAGAAAAAGTCCTCAGCACCACTACAGACCCAGACACGCCATGTATGGGACTAAAATGAGAGCTTCAGTGAGGATGACCAGATACCTGGAGTCATGGGGTGCAGCCAAGCCTTTCGCCAACCTTCACCACAGAGACAGCATGACCAATGAGAATGGAAAAATCAACACCGCTGTGAGCTTGACTATGAGACACTATGAACTCTCCAATAGCAGTTCTCAACAGTCCTCCCTTTCTTCTTCTTCTTCTTTTTTTTCAGGGCCTAGATTTTAGAGTGGAGATTTTAAGACGTTAAACTGCTTAATGTACAAAAGTAAATAAAAATGTCCTTAAATACATTTTTAAAACTTGACACTTTTTAAAATTCATAAATAGCACTTGGTAAAATTAATATACAAGTGAGGTAAATCAGCTTTTGATGTGAAATAAAAATAATATAAATACAAAATATTATAATATATAACTATGCACAATTTTATAGTTAGTTTTAATATTTGTGTTCATCCTATGTTCATCCTATTTACAGTTCAAGACCCACCAGTCCCATACGCAAATGTAATATATGTACATATATTACATTTCCATATATGAAATATATTGTCACTGAGATAGACAAACATATACAGTATGAAACCTATTAGAAATTGGAATTGTATACAATACAACATATATCTAGATTGGCTAGATGGCTTTTATGTGTTTGAGATGTCAATGTTAATATCATATAAATAAATGTAAATGCATTTTAAAAATTGTTACAAAAACATAAAAACAGCTTTTGTTCTTGTGACTTTTATTTATTTGAGATGTCCCTACTGCTAAAAATTACTCACCACCTACTCTTTTCTTATTAACAGGATGTCCCCATGGGCCAGTACCACTTTCAGAGGCGTTCAGAGAGGTGATTTAACTTCTGTATCTTTTTCCAACAGTAACATTGTTTTTAGCTTACTAAAGGGCAGTTATGCTACAGTAGGTGACATATTCTCAATCCTAGTGATCCTAGTTTTGACCTTTTTTTAATAAACATAGTATTTAAATACATACAGTACAATTAATATGTATAGAATTAATTGAAATGGTAAATATATTTTATGTTTATGAACGCATGCCAAAGAGATCAGCATAGACAGAGTCATTAATAAGTCAGTGTCCTCCTCAGAACAAAATCTCAGAAGAAGCGTTTTGAGGAGGAACTCAACGAGAGGATGATTCGAACTTTTGATGGCATCAATTCTCAAAAGTAGGTCACCTCATATCTCTGCTTTATTTGCCCATGATGTTTAACGTTCCAGTTCTTTGTGGGTTGGTTTTATCTATACGTGTCTTTTTATTTCCATAGACAATGGCTCAAATCGGAGGACATTCAGAGAATATCTTTGTTTTTCCACAATAAAACATTGGAAAAAGAGGTAAGCACTGATACTTTGTAAGCTTATGTTAATTTGAACTAGAGTCATCCATAGTTTTTTTAATAATACATCACCATATAAATAATTGAAACATAAACCTGTTTGTTGTCATCCATGATAAGACAGAATGAAACAAATCAGTCAACTAAATTAAAAAATACCAAATTGTTCGATTCTGAATGAGAAAAGTGTGTCCTTTCCCTGCAGTATAGAGCAACGACCCTGCCGGCCTTCAAATATTATGTGACCTGTGCCTGCTTGATATTCTTCTGCATTTTCATTGTTCAGATCCTGGTTCTGCCAAAGTAAGTTTGTTCATATTCTGCACCTGTTTCACAATGCATGACAACACAGGAAATGTCATAGAAGGGTTTAAAGAATGCAATCGGTATCCAAATGCATAGAAATGTTTTGTTTAACATAGAATTCTTCATTTCTACTAACTTGTGTTTATCTCTGTTACAAAAGGAGTTTATTTAAGTCTTCACTGTAATGAACTGGAGCTGTCAGGATGAATTTGTTGAATTAGAGTTGGAGATGCCAGGATGAATTTGTGAGCGGGAACACCTGTTCTCACTTTCTTCCGTTTGTGATTTAAGACACCATGTGCTTTCTGTCTATTTCAGAACGGCAATATTGGGAATATCATTTGGAATGTCTTTCTTAATTCTGTCTGTGATTCTGCTCATTTGCTTCATTGGGCATTTCTTGGTAAGTACCAATGGAATCTAGTGATTATTTGCTAAATAGTTTTAACACAATGTACATTACATTACATTGCTATTTGTTCTTTTTGGAAGAAAAATATATAATATGTGCACATCCAGAAACTTTAGGCAGGTGCTCAATCAAATGAAGCACTTTACTATAAGTAAAGAAGAATTGGGTACACTGCACCTGCTGTTCCCAAAGATCAATTTATTAAAATAAACACAGCGTTTTGACCCTAAGGTCTTCGTCAGACAAACTTGTTTACTTTAGATAACTAGATTCTTATGTACTTATAGTGAAATATTTTTGGAAGAAACACATATATCTGCTATTGTTTGGGGCATTTGGTACACTTGTGAAAAAGAAGTACACTTCAGTATACCTATTATAACAAATACATTTTATTGCAAGCTGAATGTAATGGTTTTGAACACTTTATAGTTCAATTTTATATTAAATGCAATTAGTTGAACTTAAGAGAGCTTTCTGACCCATCTGACTTCTACTGTCTTATGTCATTTATACTTGTATGTCATGTATTTAAATATGTTTGTAATCAAACATTGTAATGATAAAGTTGCAATTTAGTATAAATGTAAAATATTAACATTAAATGTAATTTAAAAAAACACAAGAGGTAAAATTGTAATCAATACTTCACATGTGCCTCTGTTAGTCAAAATAAGTGTATTTCTTTAAAGCATGACAAAATATTATTAAAAACAATGATTTAAAATGTACTTTAAATTAAACATTTAATTTGTCATTATTACAAAGTGACATACTTATGTGTGTCAAGAAACAGTATCTTTTTTAAAATATACTTTTAAGATTTAAAGTATCCGGACCCGGTGGGGACATATTGGTTCACTTACCTTTTGTCATGGACACGACATGTGACTAGTAGGAACATGATACTTGTCTTTTTTTTAGCAACAAGATATTCATGGGTGGTGCGTGGTCAGATTCATTCCTCAATCAAAACTGCTACATGTTATATATGTACTTACTAATATAGCTATATTTAAGGCCAAAATAAAACTAATTATTTAAAAAAAAGTGACGTGACATGTGGCCAAGTATGGTGAACCATACTCGGAATTAGTGCTCTGCATTTACCCATCCAAAGTGCACACATACAGCAGTGAACACACACACAAACCGTAAACACACACGGAGCAGTGGGCATCATTTATGCTGCGGCGCCCAGGGAGCAGTTGGGGGTTCGGTGCCTTGCTCAAGGACACCTCAGTCATGGTATTGAAGGTGAGAGAGCGCTGTACATTCACTCCCCCCACTACAATCCCGACACGAGACCGAACCGCAGCCTTTGGGTACGAGTCCCGACTCCTAACGATTAGCCTTCCCTAGTCGTGGGCCTAAATTATTTCGAACTTTATTTGAATGCGGTCAGGCACAAAGTAGCCTATACTATAGGCTCTACTTTGTAATAAAACAGGGACACTCTTTATTGTCCATATAGATTGTAAGCATACAGAAAATAAGTCTTACTTTACAAGCCCTGATGGTTGGGCCGTTACAGTATTTCTAAACTTTATGGTAGCAACTTTAAGTAACCTAATAATGCCGTACGTGAATTAGATAAAGAGAAATGTGAAATGAAGGTTACATAACAATTAATATAATAATAATAAAAATAATAATAATTATTATTAGTATTGATTTAGAAAGTAGGGTGAGATGGATGAAAATGTTTTCTTGTAGGCCTATATTATGTACATATTCTTTTGACATTTATTGTCAATAAACTTCATTTGAATTTCATTTGAATCCTGTCTATATATTGCGTGGCCATGACATAAGCCATCGCTATTACCTCAACAAAATGATCTTGTGGCCACTAGTTAAATGTATATATGTCATAGTCTCGACATGCTATGATGTTTGTTCCCACAATTTAATATCTTGTGGCGACAACGTATTTTCATGACAAATAAACCGTGAACTGAACATGTAGGTTCAGCACAATTAAATACACTTCTTGTTCACAAAGTGAAGAGCAGTGGTTCTCAATTAGTTTCGCCCCTATTTCACTTTGGACATACATTTTATTTTATTTTGCCTTAAATGAATTAGTTTGGACTTACTGCCTTTAGCGAAGAAGAAAAGATACAGGAAGCATTTTCTCCTCCCTTTTAAAACTTGATAAATACAGTTATTTTATGATCCTGACATCTCATGCTTGTATGGTTAATTGATTTAACACACAGTATCCAAGAAAACAAATTGCCCACCCATTTTTAAGTCATAACCCAAATACAAATACACAAATTAATGTCATTGCTAAATTCCTCATCTGTTGGTAGTGCAAGGACTAAATGAAAGAATCTAGACACGATGCTTTATATTTTATACATAATCACTAACACTCTTACATTAAAATCGAATTGATCTTTTTTTTTTTCACAGTATAAAAAAGTAACAGATTATAACAAAGTTTAGAGGCTGATGTTGTACAGGTTGGAGCTGATGTCAATTTCACTGTGTACATTTTTGAAGGTCTTATGCTTGTTTAATTCTGTGATAGTTATTCTGACTCAGCTCTTAGGTAGCTTTATTTATTATTTTACAAAAGCTTCAACCGCAGTAAGATTTCCCAAATGTACAAGAAAATAAAACTGGTGCGTGAAATGAAGTTAATCATGTGTTTATTCTCCACCATGACCTTGTGATAAAAGTCTGATGAGGATGTGTTAAACAGATTTCCCAAGGCATATCACAATAATACAATTCATCCAACCAACCAACCACATCTCTCTCTCTCTCTCTTCTCTCTCTCTCTCTATATATATATAAATAGTTTGTGTGTGTTCTTCATTGGGTATTAAATGATTTTATAATAAAAAAGTATACTGAAGAAAATAGTTCAGATAAATCTTTGATATCTTTTAATTTTTATGAATAAAGATTTGACTGATTTTTATATACATTTTGGTATGTATGGATGTATTTTAGTGCTGTCAAACGATTCATCGCGATTTATCGCATCCAAAATAAAAGTTTTTGTTTACGTATGTGTGTGTGCTGTGTATATTTTTATGTATATATAAATACCACAGACATGCATGTTGTACATATTAGAGAAATGTGTATGTTTCATACTCTATAGCTTATTTATATAATATACCATTATTGATAGAAATTATACATGTGTACTATCAGGTAACTATCAAAATATGATACTGTATAGTTGTATTATCTATACACAGTGGTGAAATGGCCCAGATTATTGTAATTTGCCCCCCCTCGGGGGACTCTGGAGAGGATGTCTTTCAGATGTATTTAATTATGAAACCCTTATATAATCCATAGTAACACTAAACTTATTTCATACTGCAATTCTGCACCTGCAATTCTGGCCAAATTCACGAGGCGTGTTGGGGGAGTTGCAACGTATAATGGAAGATTATAATGACCCGGAACCTATAGTAGCAATAAAAAAAAAGATTGATTAGTGAAATTAAAGAATGATTTAATAAAAAATGAGAATGATTATTGTCTCTAATTGGCCTGCTTAGCAAAGCCCTCAAAAAACTTCTTATTTAGTGGTACAGTATTGCATGATTTGTAGATTATATTTAATAGTTTACACTTTGCCAGAACGTTTGCGATTCGTTTTTAAAAGGCAACATGACATTCTTAAGGACTCGCTTACGCTTACATTTCTTTTCAGGAGCACTTGTGCTCCTACTTAAAAAAACAAAACAAAACAACAATTAGGAACACCTGATCAATTACATAAATTAATCTTCCCATTATAAGGTAATATTTGACTCCTTATTTTTTTTTCTCTTTGTAATGCCATTTTTCTAACTTCATTAAAAGTATGTCATCTTTTGTCAAAAAAATATTTACAAAGTATAAACATTTAAAAACAATAATTCAACTAAAATGATAAGTACAATCACAAGGAATACGTTACCAGTCAAATTAAACAAACAAATTACTCTATGATGGACACAAAAGAGCACAAAAGTGGAACATTTACAGACCTTTTGACAAGATTCACAGGTGGCATTAATGCATAATGTCATAATCTTATTATGCCAATGTTATGAGATTAATGTTTTAAATAAAGTTTTGAATACAGAAATGTTAAAGATTTAAATGACTAAATTTATACTTAAAAATGAAACTGAAAACCACCAGTAGGTGGCAGAAAGTCAAAGTCTTGGTTATGATTCATTTATTCATCGAATTGGTCAAATGGTATGATTCATTTAGGAATTAAGAAAGTGACTATCTTTGAGAATGGGGCATTGAATTATTGACTCACTAGATTCGTTTAAAAATGCAGTTCATTCATAAGTGAGACACCGTTGTGTTTGAATGGAGATGCGCAGCGGCTGAGCTGTGAATTTGGTTGGAACTATTTTTGTTGACAATAGAGCACAATCAGACAACATTGTTCCTAAAATGTAAGTCAATTTAATATTAACTTTTGTATAAAATCAAAAATGTATAAAACTTATAATGAATGACAAACTGCAGTCTGCTTTCATGATCTGTTCTGTGAGGAGCAGGACACGCACCGATAGAGAAGCATTTCTATTGGCTGCAATCTGCAGGTATTATGACAAAAGACGACATTGCGCAGCTAACCATATTCCGCTACGTTTTAAGTCTACATTACACTACGTTTTATATACAGAACTAGGATCGCTTTAGTAGACTTTTGAATGGATAAATTATAGAAATCATTTTAATTTCCAGTAGAACCTAACCAGCTGGAAGTGAAACGCTGTCCCCCCTCGAAATTCACTCCCGGACCCGTCCTCCCAGCGTCCACCCGTCCAGCCAGGATATTAAATAAAAAATACCAGTACACCAATATTTATTTAAGAAAACTTTTATTTTGGATGCGATTAATCACGATTACGTTTGACAGCAACTAATTTAGTTATTTATGTTTTATTCGTGTTGACAACAATAGATTGCGATAAGACAAGCTCTGCATCTTGGCTCCTGGATCCTTAGATCTCAGGAATCATTGCGAACAAGCCCTGGCCACGCATCACCCTCACCATGGCAACCACAGCCCTCATCCTGATCATGGCTGTCTTCAATATGGTATGTCAACCACAATGATCCAGGAAAAATAAGACACTGAGATGCTCCCTAATTGGATCACACACATTACATTAAGGGCCTTGACCGTAGTAGTCGACATGCGTTATTGCAGAGTTTCTTGGCAGAGATTAGTGTCCATCTGAGCCCTGGCTGCAGAGGGCTGTTTGGCCTCCAGATTTGGCCATTCCACTTGTGGCATATGTCACTGTTTGTAAACAAACATGAAACAAATCTGTCGATTTCAATCTTGTATTGTACATGTATTTATCATTTAAAGAACACAGAACATGATGCTGTGATTTCACTTACTTGATGTAACTGTCACTGTGCAGTAAGCGGGGTGGCTGTTATACCTCGGGTGTGCATTATTTTTCTAACAATTCAACGGCCCGTCATCAATTATTCCGCTTATACTACGGTTACCACAAGACATCGATCAGATGATATATTTCAAGGCATTTGTCTGGTTTTTCTACTTAAAACGCTATTGTGAGTAGGATTAATTTCTTACACATCTCACCCTACGCCTCCGTTGCTAATTCCAAAATGTAATTTTAAACCTAGTAACGGAGGCTTGAGCCGTTGATAGCAGACTGATGCAGTTAATAACTAAGTTATGAGAGTGAGAGAGCGAGAGAGAGCGTCCCCACTAATAGTGAAACTTTAAGTTAATTTTCTTCACGAGCAGCGCCGTTGTTACCTCGCTTGTGAGAAATGTCATGTAGCCTTTGAGTAGCTAAACTATTTTACTGATAAAATCGTCGGAGTATTATGTCTCCGTGTGTACATCTGTAAGGGAGCGACAGCGGGAGATATAGAGTACATGCTTTACATAAATAATAAATCGTAATTTTGTGGCAAAACTTCAAAATGTTCTGTCGTTTTTATCCTATTGCTTAAGTTAATATATTTATGTGTTTGGGCAGTGTCGTTGTGGGTTTTGGTTATTTGCTGTTGTAATACATTTGAAATAACCACTAATCTATAATAGAGAACTTTATTTATATTTAGATCAATGGAAATAACTGAAATCTTTTGGCGAAGTGATATGGAACTGTTTTGCGGTCAAGACCTGCCTGGAACTACTAGCTGTGCGTTTCCCTGAAAATAATTGCACACCTTAGAACGTTCTTCAGTCAATCAGATTCAAGCATTCAACGGCCCCGTATCAATAACATTTTCTGTATTTTTTATTGTGCATTTATTCTTCTTCTTCTTAAAAAAAATCATTATATTTTAATTATATCTTGCAGTTCTTTGTAGAAGACAACTTAACATCCACAGATACTGTTTATAATGCATCAAATGAGACACTTCTTCAGCCTGATGGACATCCCATATCTTACATGGACAACAACACATTCTACCTTCCTGTGAGTTAACTATATTTAACTCGACATGTTTTTTTAATTTTTTTAATAAAATCAAAAAGTTCTTCTGATGGACCTTCAGACTGTAAATGTGAAGAGTAAATGTGGAAACTATCTGGTATGTGTCCTTTCTTGGACTTTTGACCAGCATTATACGTAACATGTGAAATAACATTCATTATGAACTCAGCAAAAACAGAAACGTCCTCTCACTTTCAACTGCTTTTATTTCTAGCAAATTTCTTGAGGTGTAAATTATGTAAATTCAAATTTTTACAAAATTATATTTAAAATACAGTATCCTGAAAATGGGATGTTTTTTTTGCTCGCAAGTAGACTACGCTGAGTATACAGCCAAGGCATTCATTTGTGATTTTATGCAACGAGGAAGTTCACATTTTAATGTTAAAAAAAACAGTTGAAAATGAATTTCAGACAAAGAGTTTCTTGAGCGTATACTCAATGCATTATACAGTATAGCATCAATGTAACTCATTGAAAACTATTCAGTGTGAAGGTCATTTTGCACATCTGATTTGGTTATGAACATGGATGATGTTGTTATTGGATTATGATTTCATGACTAGTGCAGCTTAACCCAGTTTTTCAAATAGGGATTTAATTACCTAATTACACAATGCTGAAATATTTATAATATGCCACATTATCTTATATCCTTTTTCTCCTTTAATTTTGTTTCATAGATGTTTTTACTGGTTATACTGTACACACAGGAGTCAAAAGGCAGTTCAGCCTGAAGAACAGTCCTTAAACACATGAATTCAAAGTATCACATAGTGTTTACTGTTTAACAAGTTGCATAACTCTTTAGTCGATAGAGAATAGCTGACTGATTTTGTTTTTGATCCATGTCTTATCACCATTGATTCAAATATAGTTTATTTAGTAAGAACATAAGTGGGTTTTTTACAGTCAGAACACAATATTTATGACTTCTGTTTTCCTGCTGTTAGTATTTTATCTACAGTTGCATTCTGGGCCTGATTTCCTGCTCAGTGTTTCTGAGGATCAACTATGAACTGAAGTTGCTCATCATGCTAACAGCCGTGGTGCTCTACAGCATCATCATACTTCAAACACACGCATCTCTGCTGGACGAGTACAGTAAATTCCTCTACAAAACAGAGATCCTGGATAGGTGAGAACTTGTTATATATACTATATGGTCAGAATTATGTAGGGACCAATACACTAATATGTGGTTGGGCATTGACATTAATAGAAAGTCGATCCTTCCTGTACTTCTAAATATAACAACCTACATTCCTCTGGGAAGGCAACTGGAACATGGCTGCATAGATTTTCAGACAAAATTATGTTGCAGTCAGCATTTGAATGCTCAGTGGGTTATAGGTCTATGCTTTTATACTTTTTTTGTTTTTTGAGTCAGTCATGTCCACACCAGACTTGGTAAACCATTTGGATCTTACTTTGTGCACATGGGTCATTGTATCACAGATGTCATTGTATGTTGTAGCATTAAGATTTGTTTTCACTGGATTTAAGGGCCCTATTAAGCAGAAGGGAGTGTTCACATACTTTTGGCTAAGTATTGTAGTATGTATGTTGCAGATAATGATTGTTTCAGCTTTAACATTAAATATCTATATTTATCAGTAAGCTTTTGGTGTACAGCAGCTAGTCAAATCTGCTCTGATATGGTAATCACAGGTAACCAGGTGTATACATTAAACCATCAAATTTATAAATGATGACAGGATTTTTAGTGTCAAGCAATTCACGCAATAATCCCAAAAACTCTTGCTATATTTGAAAATTTGGATTCACTTCATGCACAACGGTTTCCTGAGGATTACAGATTTTGTTCTAGAAATCAGAGCTGGATGTTGAAAATAAATCACTGAACCAGCACAGACACTTCCTGCTAATTGACAGCTGGGGTGGACATGGTCTGCTAGCCATCCTGGGCTACAGATGACATGATTTGTTACAAAAAAACAGTGATGCTGACAAGTCTTAAATCTCTCTCTCTGTCTCTCATCAAAACAAGGCCAGGAGTTCTGAAAGACTTGAAAACTATGGGCTCTATATCTCTCTTTATATTCTTCGTCACTCTGCTTGTTCTAGCTAGACAGGTGAGTGTTCTTTTTTTAAAGGGGAGGTACATTTGCTCATTTATAGATTAAAACAGCTGATGTTATTTGCATATTCTATGTGTGCATGTTCACATAAGGAAGAAATTCTACTACTGCCGTGAAAGCAGAAAGGACTACTGTAATAAAATAGTTATAGATATCATTAAATACATTTTACAAAGAAACTTTATTCATTGGAAATATAAAAGCTTTTCATTTTATTTGAAATCAAAATATATTATTTATATAATTTGAAATGAGCGATATATAGATTTATGGATGGTGTATATTTAAGAGTTAGATGCAAAAGCTCTCTAAGTGATGTCTGAACTTTTCCTTTAAATAAGCATTTTATCAGGCTCATATATTTATGTTTGTCACATTCGTACTGTGTGCTTGGGCACGGCGGAGTGAAGAAACGAGGAGCCGTTGAGTACATCACAAGGATATTAATGAAATCAAGGTAAACAGGAAACCCACGTAGTGCGGGGTTGGACATTCACAAATACGGTGACCCAAAATTAGAAGAGGGCTTCACTATAAAATGACAGTACTAAAGGAGGGGATGACGGACTACAACGGAATAATGAAAACAAAAATGATTAGAACAGGAAAACAGGAAGAACCAAATAAGGGCCAATAAGGAAACATTGGAAGTAAAAACACACAAAAAACACGGAACAGTCTGACATACTTACCAGGGGTGGGTGGGTACATTCGGCCGGGGGTGCCATGGCGGATCAGGCAGCTCTGGGAGACATGACGGAGCAGACAGTTAAGGAGGCCATGGCAGAGCAGACAGTTCAGGGAGCCATGGCAGATCAGGGGACTCGGGAGGCCATGGCCTCGGCACTTGGCCCGGCCTCCAGGAATGGACCCCTACTACCCCCCTCAGAAAAAAATCCTTGGGGAGAATATAGATTTTAGAGGGCCTCCATAGGCCTAACTCGGGAACTGTGGCCTCTTTGGGTGGACAAGTAACTGGGAGCCTCCTTGGGCTTAAACTTGGGGACTGGGGCCCTCCTGGGCAAAACTCGGGGACTGAAAACCCTCACTGGGCCTAAACTACCGGGGCTGGAGACTCTCTGTGCTAAATCCGGGGGACTGGAGCCTCTCTGGGCTAAATCGGGACTGGAGGCCTCTGGGTTCTATAAACTTGGGGTGACTGTGTGATCCTCGTTTTTCTTTGATTGGGCTAAATCTCGTTTGGAATGGAGCCATCTGCTCGTGTCTGTTGGGCCAAACTGGGGCTGGAGTTGACACTGGAGTGAGCTCTGGGGCTGGGATGAGGGCGGAGAATAGTCCCTTTCTCCTCATCCTCCTCCTTTGGCTAAGGGTAAATGGCGCAGCTGGCAGGCTTGAGGGAGCCAGGCTGGGTAGCTTGACTGATGAAACGCCACTGACTTGACGGTGAGGCGGGATGGGACTATTGGTGATGACTCTGGGCTGTGCGTTTGAGACAGAGGAGGAGACGGGATCCACTGACGAACAGAGCCAGGTTGATGTAATCGGGCAGGGTCCACCTGGACCTTGCCAGTGGCATCCGCTGAGCGATCCCCTCATCCAAACCACACCAGAAATAGTCCACCAGAGTCCACCGGTTGAGGGAAATCCACTCTGAGCAGGCGAGGAACTCTTGGATGTACTCTTCCAGGGGACGACCATCTTGATACACCGAACACAATGGTTCAAGGGGATCCATAGAAAAAGACCAAAAGAAAACACTTTCTAAATCGGGGGGAAAAAAACACGGAGAGTAGGGAGCCGCTTACTGTTTAGGTCTGGTATTCTGTCACGTTCTCTACTGTATTGAAGCGCGGCACAAGGAGACGTGGAGTACACCAACAAGGAGATTTTAATGAAATCAAGAGAACCAGGAAAACACACGTAGCAGAGGAGGTAGACATACAATACCGGACGCCAAACTAAGAACAGGGCTCACTAAACTACACACGGAAGATGGTGGGAGCCGAGAACACCTGGAACTAATGAAACAATACACATGTTAGAACAGGAACAAGAAGAACCAAATAAGGGCATAAGGAAACACTTGGGGAGCGAAACACACAAAACACGGAACAGAGTCTGACAATGTTCAGCTATTTCTCTTTAATTGCATAGAAAAGGACCTATATATTGCCATTAGAGTAAAATTACTGAACCTAAACATAGGAGCCTGATAAAAATGCTCATTTTAGATGAAAATTTCAGATGGCACTAAGAGGCTTTTGCATCTGAACTCTAGTATGTAAATATATAGAAGTATGGAACTGCAAAAAAGCATCATTGTGTATTTGTATTGTGTACGTATATATGTTGTGTGATGAGAATAGGACTTTCTTTTATCATACAGATTTGCTCTGTCGTGTTTGTAACTGAAAAAGCGCTGTGACCTCCAGTTTCTTTACCTCTGTGTCCTCTTGTAACAGAATGAATATTACTGTAGGTTGGATTTCCTGTGGAAGAACAAGTTCAAGAAAGAATGTGAGGAGATAGAAACCATGGAGAACCTTAATCGTGTTCTGTTGGAAAACGTTCTGCCAGCCCATGTAGCAGAGCACTTTCTGGCCAGGAACTGGAAGAACGAGGTAAAAATGGAGATGGAAAGAACAACTAAAGAGCTAGCCTGTACTGCAATTTATATACTGTTTGTCTTAGGAGGTATGCATCCCAAATTCATATGGTGAAAATAGAATGAGCTTCCCTACTTCAAAGCTACCCCAATACTGTGTTATATATTCAGAAAAAAGTGTTACTCTTGCACTACAAAATTGTTATATGTCTTAATATGTCTCAACAATACTGGCTTGCTTCATACCTAAAAGTATATACTTAACTAGCACAGAAAAACATTTTATCTATAGGTAATGAGATTAAAAGTGCATCTAACAATAACTTGAATTTAGATGCTTGAAAGTGCTTGACAACTGACAGCTGTTTTCCTCTGTTTGAATTATAGCTTTGAAGAAAAATCTTTTGCGATTATAACTTTTAAGCAATGCTGTCTGTTTGAAAGTCAGTCCTTGGATATTTATGGCTGAGCTGCCTTTTCCTCTGTGAATGACAGGATTTGTATCACCAATCATATGACCTGGTGTGTGTGATGTTTGCTTCTATCCCGGACTTCAAAGAGTTCTACACAGAATCAGATGTAAACAAGGAAGGTCTTGAGTGCCTCAGACTACTCAACGAAATCATTGCAGACTTTGATGAGGTAACGTATTGCTTCTTCAGGTACTTTTAGAAAAAAAAAGTTGTTTCCTTTTTTACTCTTTAACTTTTATGCCATTGAAGTGTACTTTGAACTTACTGTAGTGTGCAAATTCTGCTTGCTTGCTATGGAATTGCATTCGCCCATATGAAATTCATCTTATTATGTCAAAAATAAATGTTATTACCATGATGCAGTCATTTTTCACAAAGCAGTTTTGATGGTTTGTTTGATGTTAACTCTGGTTATTTTGTCTTTCCTGTGTAGTTGCTCTCTAAGCCAAAGTTTAGTGGAGTGGAGAAGATAAAGACCATTGGAAGCACATATATGGCAGCCACTGGACTTAATGCCACACCAGGACCAGAATATACACAGGTATCAGGAATGTATGCTATCAATCGTCTGTGAAATTATACAAATCGTTCATGGGAATCAGATGCAGTTTTCATCCTGATTATTTATTTATTTGATTAATTGAATCATTTTCTTTTAATTCTTGTAACATTTTGGTGGTCCAACTCTACTCTTTGAATAAAGAGATTTGTGTGTTTGTGTGTGTGTTTATAGGAGCATGACAGGCAGTATATGCACATTGGTACCATGGTGGAGTTTGCCTTTGCACTGGTGGGGAAGCTTGATGTCATCAATAAACATTCCTTCAATGATTTCAAACTTAGAGTGGGTGAGTAAAAAAATAATAAAGTGTGTAACATTATCTTAACCAAACAGTTCAACTTCACTGCAAAATGAAGCACTGCAATTTTTACTAGTAATGCATTTATTAAAAGTAAAAATCTATAGGTGTGTTCTCTATTGATTATAAAAACACATTCAGCTGTAGATGCACAAATATGCTAATGAAAATACATGTTTATTGCAATTCTTCAAAAGGAAGTTTTGTTTTATATATGTTGTGTATATCTAAACGAAATAAAAATTGTTATCCAACACCTGCTATCACCCATGAGAAAAAACAAATTGCCCTTTAAATTAAAATCTGTTCATTCCCCCTTTAGAAGCAAGAAACTGCAAACAACTTTTTCGGAAAATTACAGATCCGTCTTTTACAGAACAGTGGTTGGATATATATATATATAATCTATATATAAGATATATAGATGACTTTTCTAAGTTGGTGAAAATACTAAGGTGCTAATAATTTGTGCAACCAACTGTATATACACATAATATGTGTGTGTGTGTGGTGTATGTGTGTGTGTGTGTGTGTTTGCTGTATACATGAATAATCCTGAATTATTAATCTTGCCATTCATTTGTATCTGGAAGAGAATTTCATTGCATTTTATCTACACTAAATATTTGCTGCGCTTGCATCATAGGAGAAAAAAAATGTAAGAAGTTTGAATCCATGCTTGACAAGCTCCTGTCTCAACATCTCCAAAGGCCTCTTCCTTTGTGGCTGGTGCTGTTGTTATGGACCACCGTGTCTACAATGCTCCTGTTCCATTCAAAATAATCTTGATTGTCCGCCTGAATGATCTCAAACTTAAATTCTGAAAAAAATGTTTGGATATTTACAGTAAATAACAGAAGTTGTCCAGAGGACTACAAACTGTACTATCAATCGTAAAAAACTCTCTTAGTCATCTCTTCGCCCTTTCCTCTCCTCTCCTCTTTTTCATTCTGCTCTCTGATTATCTCTTTCTACCGTTACCCGTTTCATCTCTCTCTATGAACCCGTTCTATACCCACTCCCCAACCTTAGCTCACACCACTTTCTTTACCCCCAACCCCCTTTTTATTAGGGGTTCAAGCACGTAGTGCGGCAACCCTATTGTAATTGTTAGGAGTTTATATTATTAGTAGTATTCCTAAAACTGATCGTGCAGTCCAAAACGGTCTAAGGCTAGAGAGCATGAACTTTGTAGATTGTATGTAGTACGGCCGTCTTGTCAAAGATCCAAAGACTCTACCGCACTCGACCAATAGGGGCGCTACACGATCAACAAACTGCAAAAGCCTAATAACTCCTACAACGTTTGTGTAGGGACCAATTGGATATTATATCATTGGATTCTTAGCTCACTCAAAACAACAAGGCTCTCTCCGATTTCATTTTCCGTCTGATAAAATGTTTTGTCAGAAACCTACTTTTGCGAAATGTCTAGGTTTTTCCACGTCAGGAACCAAAACAGGCAGAGAATGTTATTTGGACAAAATATCAAAAATGACCAAAAAAAAGTTTGAAATTTCAAATACGTCGCTTAGGGACGCAAAACGTCTGTTAGGGACGGCCCATTTTTACTAAAATGGCTTATAACTCCTGAAACGGACTGAGCTATCTTCACCAAATTGGTACCATGTGTGGAAGTTCAATTTTAGGTTCAGATAAAAACAATAGCAGTCAAAAGCCGAAAAAAAAACCTAAAAATGCTATAACTGTGGGTCGATCGACTTGAAAATTGGTTGCACCAGTTCTTGTCCAACAAAAGTGGCACAAGTGTCTATGAGGACATTTGCGTATCTCAAAAAACATGGCCGCCATTGGCCAAAATCTTTTAAGAACCTTTTTGACAGGGTTAACGGAGTTTGATCGGAACGAAACTCGGTGGGCATGTTTGACTCATGGCCCTAAAGGTCTGTAAGAATTTTTAAAGAAATCACCCACTAGTTGGTGCTAACGAGTTTTTTGGCTCTGTAATCACATGGTGTTTCAAAAATCCACACAATATCCATATAATTTGATAGATCTCCTCATAACGAGCAACTTTTCCTAAATAACCATTGCTGTCAATCAAATCGTTCAATAAATATTCACAAATATGTTCAAAACCTACTTTTGCGAACTAGTCCTAGGTTTTTCGCTCAATCTCAATCAAACCACTACAGCGATATTCTCTGGACTCTTTAGATCAATAATTATCAAAAAAAAAATTATTTTGTCCTTTGGTTATCTTTAACGGGGTACTTTAGAAAAGGGGTGTGGTCAAATATACCCATAAGCATATAAAACTTAAACGAAAACTCAAAACATTACGAAACTTGGTGAAACCATTTGTCAGATGACTCTTAACAAGCATGCAAAATTTCACAGAGATCTGACCATAGGTGGCGCTATAACAGTTAAAAAGACCTCAAAAACACAAAATTTGTATAGAAAATGACCTCAAATTGTAGAACATGTTCATATATTCACACAAACACTAGATCTTCATATCATATGATAGATCTCCTCATTCTGAACAACTTCGCCTCTGGGACTAATGCTGTCAGTCAAATCGTTAATTAAATATTTTCTAAATTATGTTAAAAACCTACTTTTGCGAACTAGTCCTAGGTTTTTCGCTCAATCTCGATCAAACCACTGCAGTAATATTCTCTGGACACTCTAGATCAATAATTATCAAAAAAAAAAAGAATTTTGTCTTTTGCTTACTTATAATGGGGTCATTTAGAAAAGGGGCCTGTCCAAATATACCCAAAAACATGTGTCAGAGATCTAACAAAGCAGCAAAGTTTCATGGAGATCGGACCATAGGTGGCGCTATAACAGTTAAAAAGGCCTCAAAAACACAAGATTTGTATAGAAAATGACCTCAATTTGTAGAACATGTTCATATATTCACACAAGCACTAGATCTTCATATCATATGATAAATCTTCTCATTTTGAATAACTTTGCCTCTGGGACCAATGCTGTCAATTAAACTGTTCATTAAATATTTTAGATTATTTTAAAAACCTACTTTTGTGATCTAGTCGTAGGTTTTAAACTAAAAATCAATAAAATCAGTGCAGTACTATTCTCTAGGTCAATAATTATCAAAAAAATGGTTTTATCAAAAACATTTTTACAACTATAAACCAGTAATTTTATAATATGTTCTTTACATAGTGTACCTAAAGGCCTATAAATCATAAAAGAAAGCCTACAACATCTCTAAAAACTGTGTAAAATGATATATAATTTCGTTCAAAACAAGCATGCAAAATTTAAGAGAGATTGGGCAAAAAAATAACATTATAATAGTTATAAAGGTTAAAAACACAGTGTTGAACTAGAAATTGCAATTATAACCACTAGATAGAAGCGGAAGACCACTAATGGGCTCATTAAACGCACTAAAACAGAGTTTGGTCATAGGTTCGGTTCTGATTCAAGCTAGATAGTATAAAATCATGTATAACATTTAAAAACACATTGAGTCAAAGTTTACCATTTTGTTTATACAGACATATCCGTTTTACATTTGCCAGATAGATTATAGTGAAACCTGAAAATGACATTATTAACTCATTCAATGAAAAATAGAAGAATTGCATAGTTTTGGTCACATTAAGTTATATCAAAATTCTTATATTGCAACAATGTGGTGGAGTGGTATGTGTGTGGGTTTGTGGTTGTGGGTTTTTAAAAGGAATGCTGATGGCGTATGACATATACTAGTTTAATAATTTATGTTCCGTAGTGTGTGGGGCTGGAGCCTATTTTTCTTTTATTGAATTGTTACTGTCCGTCATACATCAGGTGGCCAAGCACTTAAAGGCCATTAAATGCTTGAACCCCGGGTAATTGCTGCTGTCAGCTATTTTGATTATTATTTTTCTATTTGCATATATTCTTTGCCTTTGTATACTTCCCTTTTATTACTACTCTAAAGCCTTGTGATAAATGTTAAAAGACGCTTATTTAGGAAAACTGCATTTCTTTGTTGAGTGTATGATTAACCGATAGGATCAGTTTAGGGGCCAACTGAAAATATACCATGTTCATTTGATGATATGACAAATTACAGAGTTTTGTTTGTGTTTGGACAAATGGTACATAAATTATTGTAATTTGTGTAAAACCTTTTTTTCATTTCAGATATTTTGAAGTATTGGTTGGTTGTATTAACTATAATGAAAACATTTGAGAGTTTTGTGCACATTATTTTGAGAAAATTATTTGCATGATTTGTAATTTGTATGAAATGAATGAAAACATACAATCTGTTAAGGACAATTAAAAAGTGTTCAGCTCACTGTGTTAACTATTTTGAGAACAGTGACCTGAGTTTGGAGAAGAAAGCAATGTGTAAGCGATGAGAAAAAACGTAAGATTATACAAATGAATATATTTACTGCCATCGATAATGTGTGGGTGGGTGTGTGTTGTGTGTGTGCTGTGGTTGTGTGTGTGTGTGTGTGTGTGTGTGCATGTGTATATATATATATATATACACAGTAGTCAACATTTGAAGTGGATCAAAAAGTTCATCAAAGTTGTCCTAAGAAAAGAACGCATTTTGGTTTTAGGACAACTTTAATGAAAGGTTTTGATCCACTTCAAATGTAATAGTGTATATATAATATTATATATCACATTATATAATATATATATATCTATATATATAATATCTTTTTTTTTTTTTTACAAGTCAATCATTGAACAATTCACAGATTTTAATGTACGAGCCTAAATGGATTTCTCATGGACAAAATGTTGTATTACAGCCTTCATCATTTCACAATGTAAGCAAACAGCATTAACGACATTTGGCATATTACAATAACCTGTATATCACTATCTGCAGGTATTAATCATGGACCTGTGATAGCTGGGGTGATTGGAGCTCAGAAGCCCCAGTATGACATCTGGGGCAACACAGTGAATGTAGCAAGCAGAATGGACAGCACAGGAGTGCTGGGAAAAATACAGGTAAGAGGGTTTATAATAAGAGTTTTATTATTATTATTATTAACTGTGCAGAACCATTGTTTGCTTCTTTATTGGTTTTTAATATTTTTAATTGCCTCAAATCCTTTCACTAGATGTTTGATTACAGTTAAAGTAACTGTGTGTAAAACCAGTGGGATTAGGAGAATGCTCATGCTTTGAACAACGTGCAGTACAGTGACTCATTAATCCATTTAATTCCTTTGTGTCTGCAGGTTACAGAAGAGACGAGTCGTATCTTGCAGACATTAGGCTACATGTGCACATGCAGAGGAATTATAAATGTAAAAGGGAAAGGAGAGCTCAAAACATACTTCGTCCACACTGAGATGAGCCGGTCTTTATCCCAGGGGAATGTAATGCCATGAAGCATAGCAACAAACATGCAATGAACTGCAGACATCTACAAACGGGAATACAAGGGACATTTGTAAATAATTGCTCCTAGTCTTTAGATGCACGAAGTATTGGATGTATTGAAAGTGATACCATTTCTACTGTATCTCATAGGCAGGTTTTGTGCACAGGGTACTACTGTAAGTATGGTAGCAATTATTTTGTAAGAAAATTAAATATAACAAAAAGTGTTTTGATGTTTTAATGCCATTTTTCTTTTCTTTGTTTTTCTTTTTTAAAAACTTCATTAAACTTTATATGTACTTGTCTTTCTGAGGGCATCTTTATTTTTAAGACATTTAAGAGTTTTTGATACGCTGTAGTTACAAATGACAGGAATAAGCTAGTACTTAAATGTTTCTGTGTCGTGTCACTAACATGCTGTGCATGATGTGTCACATATTTACACCAAGGGCATATAGATGTAGCTTTGGACAGTTGGGACATATCCCTATGAGAGTTGTGAATGCAATATAGTATTCTATATCAGTGTCTGTTTCATCTTTTCATTCATAAAGAAAATACTTTTATTCCCCCTTCACACATTTAACTAACATAAGGTGTACAAAGTTGTTCTTTGCAACCTCTGTGCACCTTCTTTGATCAGTGGACCACTG
>JADLZN010000115.1:0-98532 GCA_018155175.1 Sinocyclocheilus anophthalmus
CACCTGTCCAATACAGGCCCAACATTGAAGCATGGTGGTGGCAGCATCATGCTTTGGGGTGTTTTTCAGCTGCAGGGACAGTACGACTGGTTGCAATCGAAGGAAAGATGAATGCAGCCAAGTACAGAGATATCCTGGACGAAAACCCTCTCCAGAGTGCTCAGGACCTCAGACAAGGCCGAAGGTTTACCTTCCAACAAGAAAATGAACCTAAGCACACAGCTAAAATAACGAAAGAGTGGCTTCACAACTCTGTGACTGTTCTTGAATGGCCCAGCCAGAGCCTTGACTTAAATCCAATTGAGCATCTCTGGAGAGACCTTAAAATGGCTGTCCACCAATGTTTACCATCCAACCTGACAGAACTGGAGTGGATCTGCAAGGAGGAATGGCATAGGATCCCCAAATCCAGGTGTGAAAACTTGTTGCATCTTTCCCAAAAAAAAACTCATGGCTGTATTAGATCAAAATGTGCTTCTACTAAATACTGAGCAAAGAAAGGGTCTGAATACTTAAGACCATGTGATATTTCAGTTTTTCTTTTCTTATAAATCTGCAAAAATGTCAACAAATCTGTGTTTTCTGTCAATATGGGGTACTGTGTGTCCTTAATGAGGGAAAAAAATTAACTTAAATGATTTTATCAAATGGCTGCAATATAACAAAGAGTGAAAAATTTAAGGGGGTCTGAATACTTTCCGTACCCACTGTATATCTGATCTAGCGGAAAAATTTATGTAAGCTTTGCATGAATGCTCAGCTAATTTAAAGAGAGACTGAAATATTGACTGACCTAATAGGCAGTGCTGGTACTGCATTGAAGAAAATCTTGTCTTGTGATCAGTCTTTTTAAAATAAAATGTTACTTCTGTGTAAAATTTCAGGCTACTACGGTCCCAGAACAGACTTTACTCACATAACATTAACATAAATCTATCACTGACTGCTCTTCTCAGTCAGGAATTAGTTCCATATTACACTGTGATTACTGAGAGAGATCACTGCTCAGTCTTGGATATTTGCTTGAATAATTTTATAGATAAATGTCTGTGCAAATCTACGCTCAAACAGGCATAACCTGCTGTGAGGCCCACTTCTGTGTCAGCTTAGGACTGTTGGCTTTACTTTTGTTCTTTCAACATGACTGCTCTTTGTTATTTCTGTTAACCCTCATGTGCGCCGGTCTGGTTGATCAGGTTTGTCCTGTAAACCTGTATAGCTACTAAACAGGTCACTCCAGACAGATAAGCATGCGTACCTCTTTTTTTTTTATTAATTACACCATCATCATATTTGCTGAATTAATTACAACACTTGTTACTAATTTTGAAGTGCTGATTCCAAAAAATAAAATAAAAAATGTTTTGCTGTAGCATGACACACTTTCTCAAAATATTATGAATTTTGTAGCATTTTTGCTTTCAACAATAATTTGTAATGTGAAGAAGTCTTAAATTATCCCTTAATCACCAGAAAATATTAGGCATTTCAGCAGAATTTCTTTTCAAGATGCAATGCTGCGTCATATGTAAAATATCCATAATTATATCAAAATATATTTGTTTTAATAGTTATTATTTTACATACAGCTACTGTAAGTATGACACTTATGGGATGATTTCCCATAAAATAATGGTTTGCAACCTCCTTTGACCGAAAAAGTAACTTTGTCTGACTGACCACACACTCCAAATGAAGAAGCAACCAGTCACAATGAACAGACGATATTTGTTATTTCATCAGAACACAACTTTAATCATTTTAGCAGTATAATCATACCTTCGAAAAGATCATAACTTGTGAGATTGTTTTATAAATTATTTAATCAAAGTTGCTTGTAAAAAAATTAAATAGATTACTGAACTAAATTATCTATAATATTACAATATACCGGTAGTATATAATATTTTTTTTTTCAGTAGTCATAGTCATAATGTTATCTCTATATGCCTTTAAACCTTCATATTTTTATTCTTAAAGTCATTGCTTTGCACATACCATCACATACAGCATCAAGAGGACAGTTCTTGTGATGAAACCACTCCACTCTCAGTATCCATCTCAGCACAAACCAACCAATGATCTCTGACACTTACAAAAGAGGATTTAAAAAAGGACACCAACTCAGAACACAAGGAAACCTCCAAATCAAACAGAGACACACATTTTTTAGCATTCTTGTAACGTATTTACAACAGAAAAACAACGAGGGCTGCATAGGTCCACAGGATTCAGAAAAGAAAGTATTTCTGCTTGCTAAGTGATTACGCAGTGTGGAATACTACTTACTCAACTGGATCAGGATTTGGAAATGACCATAAAACATGTGCAAGCATAAAATACATCTTATACTAGGTTTGGTGGTGTTTAGCGATATTAGCAGGCATCTTACATTCAATCTCGTTGGTCGCTGAGACAAACTGTATGGTGATTGAATCCCAACAAACACAGAAACATGTTACAGATGTGACAAATCTGAGCAACCACAACGCCGCTTTCCGTTTAGGAATATGTTTTAGTCAACACTTTGTGAATGGTGTCGTCTGAAGTACGTTTAGTGACTGATTCAACACTTGTTGCATTAAACCAAATATTTACGAGGCAAACCGAATGATTATATTGACATGAGTGTTGAAACTGATGTAACTCGAAATCCTTCCTGACTTGTAGAGTGCCACCAAGTATATACACAAAGGATTTCCAAGTGAACAAGCATGTATGTTGTATACTTCTTAGCAAATTAATAATAGTATTACACAATTGCCATTAGCCCACCTCTCTCTAACTCATCTCTTATCCATCCTTCCTACACCGTCAGGCCCAGCTGGAGAGGCTGAATTAGTTTTGTTTGGAGGGAATCATTTCTGATCCGTCTGCTGTTCCAGAGCAGGTGGTCCAAGCTGAATGTCCAGGGTTATAAACCAACTAATAAGGTCTCGAGAGGGTATACTGTATCTCTCATTGCTTTCCTATAAGTATTAATTAGCGAAGTCCTCAGCACAGAATGCCGGACTGGCCTTTTACATCTCAAATGGGCCCATTGTGCCGTGCCATATGGTCAAAATTTCCTGGTCAAGCTATTTTAACTGAAGCACATCATAAGCGTGGCATAGCATTGTGTACATATAGCACTAGTTATGGTGTTTCTCGTAACATATTGGTTTAATATGAAATAAATTAATGTATTAATAAAAATAAAAAAAAAGACCAATTTTTTTTTCTTCTTTTCTCTAGATAGGAGAAATGACAATATGGGCCTAAAGGCAATACATCAGAGCTGTATTGGTAAGGATATTACATTATTAAATCTTATTATCATTATTAAATCTTATTATCAGATGATTGATAAAACTTAGCAAGCCCAAATTCACAAAACAGCCAAGCTTTTTAGCATTCCGAGTACATTTAGTTGACAATTCTGAAATTTAAAAACAGTGGAATAAAAGGAGCCTCTCTCAGCATTTGACCAATCAGGTCAAATGCCTTTTTTATCAGCTAATCTGAACTGCATTAGCAGTCTATTTTAGAAAACAAAAAAATCACTTTGTGTTTCTGACACCTCAAAGTTCACCGCTCGGGTTGTTTAAACAGCAAAAGGGCAAATGGATTGATTTGTTCTCATTAATCAAGTATTAAATTTGCCTCAGAGTCCGTATTTAGAGTTTAATGGTATTGCATGTTGAGTCGTGGTCGATTCCAGGATTTATCATTTTAGGGGGGGCTCAGCTCCCAATGAGACATGGTCCTCACTGCAGAACACAAGATCCAGGGGGCGAGGTTGGATCCAGACCCAACTCCTCCCACCTTACATATACCTAAACCTACCAGTCAAAACCCCCTGACCCTCTTTGTTCTGCAGTGAGGGCTACTGCCCAATGAGGTATAAAATTATTATATTAAATAAAATATATATTATATATATCATGGCAACCTCTTTATAAGTATATGTTCTTCAATATGTGCTTCATTTTCACTGGAGGAAACCTGTGGATTAATGAAGGGTGAACACAGCGAAAACTTAGGCTACAGTAGATGGGGAACCGATTGCTCCCTATGATATTTTGTAAACTGTATTTATGACAAAGAACTACACAGATGCAGATATTATAACAATCTATTGATAAACACACACCTTGTCCTCTATTTCTCGCTCTGTGCCGCTGCGGTCTGCGGATTGAAAACAAAATCCACCCGTTTTCATATGAAGTTAAAGGGGACTGAGGCAATCACAAATTCGTGTACAGTTTATGGAACTAATTGCAAAATTTTAGGGGGGCTAACTGGTCATTTGGCTTAGCGACGCCCATGGTGATGGTAATACACATTAAGAGAAAATCAGCTTTTCAAATGTGTCTAAAGGTGCGGTCACATTGGCAAAACTTAACAAAATTTCGCAATGCATTTAGCACTGTTTAATCAGAGGTCACTTCCAAACAAAATAGCTTAATATTGGTAAATGCAATGAATTTGCATGTTCAATGTGTAATAAATCTAAACATTTGTACGTATTTACGAGTCTGTCAAACGTGAATCCGATGCAAATTTTGCCTAGGAAAAATGTTCCCTTCAAGCGAAATTCCAGATTGGACTAATTGACTACATTTTACCCACATAATCTCACCGTACAAAGTAAATGTGACCACACCTTAATGCAGACAATCTACAGATATGTACAGGGAGGGAATAAAAGTACATGAAATGAGTGTGCGCCATTTTATTCCTATGGCATGCATTATGCTAGCCTGCTTTACACAATTGAAATGTGGCTACAAAACACTTTGCTTTTCTTTTGTGTTTGGTTCACATATTTAGCCTTAAAGCTATCTGTGACTGATATAAAGTATGTCATATGTATGAATGTGAATCTAACATTAACGACTATTAGTCATGTCCCATGAGATGGAAACACAGGTGTGTGAGGCCTGCCATTTTAACAGGTTCACACTGAGGCTGTCTAGAGTTAAACTCAAGGCTTCGTTTTGTGTTTGTGTCACAGCGACACAACCTCATTAGAGCATACCTGTAGAAAACAAAGAAAAACAATATATCAGCCCTTAACTTTGCCTTTCCTCCACACAAAGAACCAGATTCCTCAGCCCAGCCACCTGAGACGGGCCTTCATTCTTCTATCAGGAGCTTCTTGTTTGAGCTCCTCAATTACCTGTTGATGTGACTATCTTAAGGTTTGCAACAAATTAACATAATTTTCACTGAGTTATTCATGCCACATGAATCTCTACATGCAGGAGTGTTTGAACGTGTGTGGATGATGGGTAAGCCCTTTACTGTAATAAAGAACGATGGATCCTCTCTGTGTGATTGGGGTAATTAGTCCCGTAAGCTCTGATTGGCTGGGTTCATGCTGCCAAATAGCAATTTGGATGGTACTCGGAGTGAGAGCTTGTTTTCAGATTGTTTGGGTTTATTTCTTTGAAACTTTAGCAGGATAGTCTAAACTCTGGTTCTAACATGCATTTACAGAATATAGGGTAGAGAATATACTATCTTAATATAATATATAAAACACTAATGATGCTAAAACAGATTTGTGGACGTCATTTTGCAAATTGAGGGAATAAACAGAAGTCTGGATAATGTCTAACATCCCAACAAAGACCTTTTCAGTCGAGCACTTAAGCAAAGAAGGGACATTAATGTACCCAGACCTCCAAAGCTACTGACCTGACCTCACAGGAAATGACATCATACCAACAACAGAAATATCAGGCTACCTTAATAAGGTTACAGGATCTTAATGGGAGAATCTGAGTTTGAACCTGGGCTTTTTGTTGGGTGTCTTGGTATTTGTCTAGGCAGATTTGTCAACGGATAAACTGCAATAGATATCCTCGTAATGAAGAGAGCAGCATTCAGAGAGTTTGTGATTATGAAGAGAAACGAGAAGAACATCTAAGTGGACACACGGATGCAAGCACAGGCACACATGCACACACACTCATCCATTCGCTCACATAGACACGCACTCAGTCTTGAATATTCACTTGGATATTGTACATTTAACTCATCCGTCTCTGCCAATCCTTCCTGCACAAAGACCCAAAATGAAACAAAAAGAAACATGAATTAGATCCTGTAGTCATCTAGTGCAACAGAAATCTAAACCATAGACACAGTGTAAAAAAACATGGTGCGAGAGAACACTATCCCCCTAGAAGCCTCTTTCAACAAAGGCTACGGTGTTGTCCCTTGTTCTTGTTGCTTGATTGGATTCGTCCAGAGTTTGTTTAGCTTCGTCAATTTGCTTGGTTTGTTTTGATTGCATGTTCTCAGTCTCAGTCCCAGCAAGTTCCCCACGGTCCGTCACGTCGCTGGAATCGGCACTGTAACTGTGTCGGTACTAAGTGGCTATTCCGTCATTCCTCGTTGGAGGAGCTGGAGGTGAGGTTGAATCCAGTGGGATTGTGGGATGCTGTGAGAGTGGCAACAGTATGAAGGAGGACGAGGACCAGCAAGCAGAGTTTGAGTCTGCTGTTGCACAGTCTAGAGGCCGCTGACGAGGTCAGGGATGTCCCGTGCTGGCATGACGGGTGAGTTCTTTTGAGAGTGCCTTTGGAGCTGTTGTCCGCCCTGCTGTCCCATTGGACATCGCAGCACTCTGTCTCTGTGTCTGAGGGGTTGTCCTCTTGGAGCCCTGGGCCAGCAAAAGACAAGTTAAGGGTGATGATAAATGTTCACTACTAAGTAAAAAAACTTTCAAAATCTATTTCTTGTAAAATGTACTATTTGTTCATGTTGTTTTTGTATGGTTTGGAAAATCTTTAGGTATGGGTCGGATTAAGGTATCTGAAATATGGTCATGCAGAATAAGGCATTAATAGGTGCTATATAAGTACTAATAATACACATGCCAGAAGCAACTAGTTAATAGTGAGAATTGGTCCCTATTGGTCTTAATGACTAATTTTGGAAGTTTTTAGATATATTTTTCAAGAACGTTTTTCTTTACAAATCATGAATTATTAATTGTGAGTGTACACATCTTAATTAATTTTAGAAAAAAATTCAAATGTATTTTTCAAGGTATTTTTCTTTATAAATCTTACATTTTTAATTGTGAGTGCACACATCTTAGTGATTATTTTTCTTTAAAAATGTAAATCTATTTTTCAATGTAAAACTTTTTTCTCTTTACAAATAATGATTTTTGTAACTGCGAGTGTACAAAATATTAACATATTTAGAAAAAAGTTTTTTCAATGACTTTTCAAGGTAAGTTTTTTTTTTTTTTTTCCTTTACAAATCATAAATTATTAATTTTGAGTGTACACGATCTTTGATGTATTTTGAGAACAAAAAAAATCTTTTTTTTTCAAAGCATGAATTATTAATTGTGAGTGTACACATAATAATGTGTAAATTTGAAAAAAAAAGAAAAAGTTTTGTGATCTGTTTTTCAAGGTGACACATGACATTCTACACTTTAAACTAACCTTATCTTGTCATAAATAGGTCAAATTATGTGATATTTTAAGAGACTTGTTGACCTTGACACAATCATGCATATGATATTATTGCTTATGTTTTTTGATTACACTCTCCTACTTCTGCATGTTGGTGTGATCACCTGGCTTTGTTGATATTAAAGGGATAGTTCACCCAAAAATTTAAATTCAGCATTCATTTGCACAACCATGTCATTCCAAACCCATATACTTTTCATCCTCTGTTACTAAAGAAAGATGATATTTTGAAGAATGTTGGTAACCAAACAGTTTCAGTTTCCATTGACTTCCACTGCTTTGTTTTTGTTTAGAAGTCAATGGGAACCACAAATGTTTGGTTACCAACATTCTTCAAAATATTTTTTTTTATGTTCAGCAGAAGAGAGAAACTCATACAAGGTTTGGAATGACACCAGGATTCAGGACTATCCCTTTAATCAGCAATTCAATGTAATTGTTAAAATAGATGGATGAATGTATATAGATAGATAGATAGATAGATAGACAGACATAAAAACATTTCATGCCCTTTGTATTCATAATCAAATAGAGGATACTTTAAAGATTATTCAACCATTGAGTCAACTCAAATTTTGTGCAAATATGACATGATCATGCTCATTCATCCAATAAATGTGTAAAGCAGAAAGAAGAGGGAATAATTGTACTTCCAGTTTCAGCCACAAAGTGACAACAGAGACCAAGTGTGTACTCAAATCAGCAACGCCAATGGAAAATGCTGCCTACTCGGGCAATAGATGGTCCAAATCCAATGTTTGCATAACATCCTGTCTACTGTGATGCCTTCATTTGGTTGTATCCTTCGCTGTCTATGGCATCCCACATTTCTGTGTGTGTGGTTGGGTGGTTAGTAAAAGGAATGAAAATGCCATTTTGTCATTGGTTTGTCAATTTAGGACTTAATTTCTACTGAGAAATAACCACTGTAGTCATTATATGTCTCCAAAGTTCATGTGAATTTATTCTATTCCATCAGACGTGACATTTTGGTGCAGTGTAAGCCATTCTGAAATCAGTTCTCTTAAAATGTGATCTCATACGAAAACACTGTCTACCTCAACGACAATGAAAAAATGTGTTGCTGATATTGCTGTAGTCCCCTCCTCTTTCGTATGTGTATGTACATATGTGTATGCATGTATTATTATGTATGTATAATATATACATATATATATGTGTGTGTGTGTGTGTGTGTGTGTGTAACATATTTACATATATGTATACAGGTGCTTAAGATGGGTGTGTGTGTGCATGTGTGTGTGTGTGTGTGTTGTGTGTGTGTATATATATACTATATATACCTTATATAGAAACTAAACCATTAAAAAATCTACACAACATTTCTCACTTTTCATTTAGTTAAAGTTTGAAGAGTAAAATAACAACCTGAAACTATCACCAAATTATAATGGTATATATTGATACTAAAACCCGGTTATGCTGGCTTGAATACATATGTATATAAACATATTTATTTTTTATTGTTTTTTTCCCAAATTGTTTGTTTAAATTTTATTTTATTCTATATAACTTTAGTATATTTTATATGGACTAGTTATGTTAACAATAATTTTTTTTTTTTTTGAATATGCTGAAGAACACACGAAAGTCATTAAAAACCTTTATAAATATAACATAAAAACAGTTAAAAAGTTATTTTATTCTATTCTATTTTATTGATTTAATCTAGTTTTATTTCCTGTTTAATTCATTGACAGCCTGGGCACTGAAGCAGTTGCCATTATTGGTTTCGGTCACAGCTAATGATTCAGTCCTCTCAAGAAGAGGAAACCACTGGTGATTTGTTTGTATGAGAAAAGGTCAAAGTGCCCACCTGTGCATATAAAACTGGGGCTTCCTCCGTAGATGAGCTCATCATTGTCAGGCAATATGAAGGGACACCTCTGCTGGACCTCCAGGCAGTACTTCCTGCAGGGGATCCTGTTGCTGCAGTGCATCTGTGTGGTGTGGAAGAACTGGGCACAGAGCCAGTGTTTGTAGACAGTCTGTGCAGAGAGAAAAGTACAGAAGGAGAGCTGTTAGTGCTTCAGTCTGGGCGTCCATTGCAATTGATTGCATCATCAGTAACACGGTAACAGTCATCGCTTATGCTTTCCCACCTATGTATCTTGGCAACCTTGCAGCCTTCTTCCTCTTCATCATCTTAGCTGTCACTTACTGAATCAAACGTTGCTCCGTTGTTTTATGTTGCATTATGTATATTTTATGTACACAGATCTTATGCATATATAAAACCAGATTCAGCATCACTGTCTATTAGTATTAATAGGCTGAAAACCTTTCATTTACAAACACCATGCTCTCCACACTGCTCTCTAACTCTGTACTCTTAGTCTTACCTCACTGGATTATATTTTTCTTCCTTCAAAGGAATTTTAGGAGAAACATCTAAGAATGTGCTATATTTTTGTTAAAATATATGTTTGTATCACAGCTTAATGTACAGATAAAAACACATACACACACACCACACACACACATATATATAATATATCTATATATATAGATATATATCCATTAGTATCATTCATAGGCTGATTTCACCGTGGTCACACCTATGCAAAAAAATATTGCGTTGTTTTTCTTTTTGAGTATCCATACTAGTAACTTGCAGCTTTACTATCATAGTAACATGCATTGTTGGAGAAATTTATCTAGTCACACTGTTTTCCCGAAACCCTAGTTACTTTGTCGCACCTCCATCATTTGAACCACATTAGTGGTTCAAATGATGAGTTAAACGTCAGAAAAAAAGAGTTAATGTCAGAATATTGCTGTTATGGTTAGTTAGGGTTTGTTTAATTTCCAGATGTTTGATTACATCAAAGGTTCCCTCACACTGCACACTCCGGGTTCCCCGGGTACTATTCGCACATAAGTACTCTTCAAAAATGGCACTTTTATTCTTATGACAAACTAAAAGATGAAATTTGTATGTATGTTAAAATAAATATATAGGCTGTATTGCATGTTAGCTTGCTTGTTTTGCTCAATAACATGATCTATTTAAGTTCACATGTGGTTAGAAGCATAGTTTATACATAGTAATTTCACATAATTTTGCGATAATGAATGCTTTAGGGAAATAGCCGATGCATGCAACACTGGCTCAACCAATATTGTGTAGAGGTTGTTCAACAGGGCTCTGTTTGTGGCCCGTTATACATTTGTAACACCACGGCAGGCATTAAATTGGATAAATAACCATGTAAACAAGCAGTTTTGTTTTGTTTAGAACCAAAAAAACGTTTTCTCATGGACAAACAAAAACGTGCCCAGTCAAACAAGAGGAAGACATCAAATTAAACCCATTTGCTTTGACAGTTTCCTTAATGTACAAAATAATATCCTACCCACTGTTAAAAGACTGAATGAATGGACTGTAATGCATTAACAGTGCTGCAATGAAAGACTGAGGAGAATCTCTGGCAAGTTTTCCAGCAGCCATTAGTTACAGCTGAGAGAGAATGACAAAAGCACAGTGAAACAAGTTCAAACAAACATAAACACCTTCTATCCCGCATCAAATATCAAAACCATTCTGCGAGCCACAATATACCTGATACGCTGTCAGCAGGCAGAAGAGTGCAGGCAGGTCCTCAACTCCATCTACAACAACAGCTCAGGCAATTATGAGTGCAATGAATCACTGTCTTCGCCCTAAGCACAGCGCCTGCCTGCACACACCTGTACATCATGTCATGCCACCATCCCCAATGAAATATTTATGTGGCGTCACTCGTGTAAACTCTTTAAAAAGCACATTTCCTTCCTCGGCCTTCATCCTCTACCGCTTTGGTTTGCCTGTAAGTGCTTATTAGATTTGCAGAGAGCGAACCTCTCAGTGGGTGTTTGCTAATGCCTGTTCATATAATGAATCCCTCCCGAGACAGAGGTAAAGCAGACGTTTGTGGAGGATGACAGATCACAGACAGGGGTACAGCAACCTCCTGTCTTCTCCCCGAGCCATTTCAGGCAGTCGGATTTGAATGGCAAGACAAACAGCTTTTCTGAGGTGAAATAAGCTTCTGTAGGAGTTACCTGAGGACATTGTGATGCTCTCGAGTCACCATTAAGTTTGACCAATAATAAACCTTAGCCAGGTTAGACGCCATATTTAATTTTCACAGACTGTTTAAAGATCCAAAATCACATCATTTTCACAACTCACACATTTTTTTAATCTGTTTTATGGAGATTTTTTTTCTACTGATTGTTTTTTTTTCCCCGAAAAGACATTTCATCAGCTGAACCATTGGTATGTTCTTAAAAACCAGTACAATCCATTAAATGCACTGTACACACCCCTCACAACCTTTATTCAGCCTTGTTTTCATTCCTGTCAAAAATTAAATATGCCACTACCCTGGCTCAGGTCTATAGAGGCAGAACAAAGCAGTGGATGACTGTATTACACATCAAAGATGTCCATACTGCATCAATATTGCATTCACAGAACCATACAGCATGTTTGATTATTAGCGAAAAGCTTTTTACCCCAAATACCATACTTTTACATAGTCTTTCGTTACTGAAAAATTGTTGCTTTAATTAAATTGAACAAAACTGAAAAACATTAACGAGACCTTAGCCTCAAAATATAGTCAATATGTTTACTGATTTTTATTTGCTACATAAATCTACACAATGTAAAAAAAAAAAAAATCAAAACAATATTAGATCGAATTAGTGCAGAATCAACTTTGTGTTGCTGTAAGGACCAGCCAAATCCACAAAGCTGGATCAGCCAAATTTCATATGCATAGTCAACGCAGTTGTTAAGAAAAGTGCTGAGGTGAATTGTTAATTGTTAATTGAATTGTTGTTGCTATCTAGTGGTTTAAAGGAAAATGAAATCAAATGCATCTTTTATTGCGGTGTGCCTTTAGCCCCGTTGTACCGTATACTTTTTGTTATTGAATTATTTATTGGCTATCTTTATGATCACCATTTCACCTGCTTTGGATGGATTCCATAAAATACTACCATTATTACCAATGCTTCTATTATTTGCAAACTCACAGAAAATGGAAATGTATGCCAGAAGTTTGCCACAATGACACTAGTATTTCTACAGTACTGATTGCAAATACCTACTCAGTTCACAACCTGCACAATGTCTGACTAATATGCAGCTGCTTTTGAAAGCTCCAATCTGTATCAGCATGCATACTTCATGATGAACGCTAATGCCTTGTTATAATGTAGCAGATAAATCCAATCTTAATTCACTGAATTTCTTTGTTTTACTGTATACTGTGTTTGAATAATTATTGGAAGAAAAATAAAGCTGTTAATTTAATAAATATAGGAGTGTGTTCAATTCGTTTTTGCTGTGGTGACGAAATTGGTGACAATCCAGACAAACTCAGTGCTGAATGATTGGTGAAGTGTTGTGACAGTGACAGCCAGTCTTAGAAAAAGTGGAGCAGTGCAGTGTGATGATAGCTTCACACATACACCTGACCCAGTCACGATCACTTAAGATGGGCACGTGGCACACATGAGCAGGGCCCTGGAGACTGTGAGTGTGGCGACGTGCTGGTGGCATTTGGAGCTGGCACATGATGACATTAATCCAGAGCTCATTTGCAGTGCTACAGTGTGGCAGGCCTGCTCAGGCTGACAGAGAGAGAGGAGCTAATTCCTGCAGATCTGCAGAGACTGAGCATTTTACACACATGGAGCCTTCAACATGTGAATGTCACATCCTTCATCTGGATTCTTAATTTGTCCAATCAACACTAATTTTTGCTGTTGAAGTCCTTACATGTTGGTATTGGCCTTATATGATCAATACATCCAAAACAACCAACTGCAACACAGTAAGAAGAATAAGTTTTTTTATTAGTTGAGCCTACTACTATCATTCAAAGGTTTGGGCGATTTTATTTGATTTTATTATTTTGAAAGGTATCTTATGCTCACCAAGGCTGCACTTATTTGATGAAAAATAAAGCGAAAAACAGTACAATTGTGAAATATTATTACAACTCAAAACAACTTTTCTATTTGAATATATTTTAAAATGCAATTTATTCCTGTGAATTTTCAGCAGCCATTACTCCAGTGTTCAGCATCACATGATCTTACAGAAATCATTACAGACTTGATTTGCTGCTCATTTCTTATTATTATCAATGTTGAAAACAATAGATTTTTTTTCCATATAAATATTTTGCAACATTATAAATGTATTTCCTGATACTTTTCAATTTAATGCATCCTTGATTAATAAAAGTATTCATTTAAAAACATTTAAAAAATCCCAAATCTTAAATGATAATGTACATTTTTCAATAACATGATTGCCAGTATATTTGATTTCTACTTTATAGAGTTTATTGTTAGCATGTTGCTAAGCTAATGCAATACTCTAATAAATATACATAGTACTCATACATATTTGGTACAAAATTCCATTACATGGAACTACTTTTATCTATATCCACTACTGAATGAAATATTTTTATAATGAGACATTCTCTTATTTTGCCCCCCATGTTGGATGGATTCTTTCAAATTTGATGAGAATTTAAATGAAAATTTGATGTTGAAGTTCATATCAAAAGTCATATCAACTTTGATTGTTGGTATTTTAGAAAAAATATGAGTAAAATTTGTGATAATACTGAAAAATGAGATTAAATTTAAGTCAAAGTGTCAATTCGCTTTTTTAAATTTAATCTCACTACTATTATATCAAAGAGATGCCATTGGTGATTTTCTTTAGAACATTCCCAGAACCTCTCACGGCTGGTGAATATTTTTTTTTATTGCAGCGTGAATTCGACATGACCCCCAGAATCTCTGCAGTCCAGTGCTCCATTAGAGATGTGATGAGGGGTGAGTCCTCTCAGATGAGTATAAATGCATTATCACTGCTAAACACAACCTGAACGACGGGGTGAGCTGCATCACGGATGTCTCTGCTGAATGCCGCTGAAGGACGTTGCACTAAAAGGGCCATTTATGTTTCTAATAGCTGGTTAAATCTGCACTACCGGCTTCTATAAACTCGTGCAGTTGTGACCTGAATGCTTGCCTCAATTCACTGCTATCTGAATGGCTAATTAATTTTTTCTGTATTTTAATAATTTAATCAGTCAGTTAATCTGATGTCACAGAACTCATTTAGCATGATATGTAATAATTTTCTTCAGTCCTCTGTCCATCCATCCATTTGTCTTTTCCATCCATACTGCAGATGTGGCAGAAAGTAGCCAGCAGATGGAACTAGCATGCTAAGGTGAACCATTGCTGATTTCCTCACTCAGCAGTATCTCATTCACGATGTACAGTATAATACTCGAAGAGAGCTACAGTATCTGTTAGTATTCCCATTCATTTCATTGTCACAAAGTCTCAGATCCACCCAGAAGTAGATCATTTGAAATACGCCATCTATGGGCACTCAGGTCTTCAGCCAGATTGTTTTGAGACAATTTCCATAGTCTAAATGACATCTAATATTAATAAAATGATGTAGTACAGCAGCCAAAACATCTGTGTACAGATGTACTGTATCCAAAGAGTACTGAGCTCCAAAAGCCCATTTTCTGGGCCACTTTCCAGATCCTCGGCATCACATGTGCTGAGTGGTGATGATTCAGATTCATCCCAATGACTCAAACCTTTTGATTCTGATCTCCAGAAAGATTCAGATTTGTTTATTCTTATTAATTTGGTGTCTGTTTCTGTAGGTTACATCATTACAACAGTAGGCAGAGCACAGTGGAGTGCCTTTTTGTCAGTTATGAAAGAGTTATTGAATCATTTAGTCAACTGATTCATTCAAAAGTTACAGGTGACAGGTAAAAAAAGAAAAAAAATATACTACTAATCTACTACTACTACTAATAAACATCACCATACTTCCCCTGTTGATTAATCAGTACATTAGGACAATTGTTTTGTATTACGTTATATATGTTTGAATATGCAAATGAGGGATTTTCTAATTAAATATGCACTGATTTGCATACAAATCTGAACATTGGACAAAGCTATGTTCAAAAATGTTTCATTTTGTTGACATATTAAAGCACTCCAAAAATCTGAAAATATTTTGAACAGCCAGGGAAAAACAAAAACAAACAACCAATACTAGTCATTCACTAGTATGAAAGACTATGACATGTTAGGAAAGCAAATTAACCCAGAATCTTAAAATTGACATGTATTAAATTATTTTTATAAAACCCCCCCGAAAAACTATGATTTTGCCTGTAGCGTCTTGCCTTAATCACCAAAAACAGTTTCTAAATTATAGACAATGAAGCAAATACAATATTTTTCCTCAGTTTTGTCAGCCGCTGAGCTTGACATTTATCAAGCTATAAAGATAACATCCTTTTGTCGTTATGACAGCGAATATGTCATTATAATTAATATAATTGTTTTTTTTCACAAACTAATGGGCTGTTTTACTCAAAACACTAAGGTTTATTCTTCATTCAGTAGATCCAACTTATGATATGTAATCTTTCACTTTGTGAAGGAAAAAAAAATATCAGTCTATCAAAATGAATGAGGAGGATCCGTTCAGGACCACGACTAAAAATGCAAGTGCAAACCGCACTTCTAAATCTAGGCGTGATGGGGGAAAACAGGGCAGGAGCACAGATGAAATCAAGGGCAGTTTCTGATGCAGGCTTCGTCACTTCTTCGCTCTGAGGCTGCAGCAGACAGAGGATGGTGTGATCTCATTAGTATGAAGAGCGGAGGGAGTGTTGGCAGAGAAGCTCTGAGAATCAGCCGGCTGCTATACTGTCTCTGCCCTACTTACCTAAACCCTCAGCTGCCTGCACAGGGACCTGCCTGAACCTGCTACATCTAACACTGCTTCTGCTCACATGATAAATGACCATGATGCCTCAGACGGCACAGCATGTGAGGAAGCTCGAGAGAGGAACATTTCCATCTTACATAAGCAGGCTTTGCCCTTCCTTTCACTACAGTATATTTATCTTGCATTACAGAGGGATCCAAAAGTCTGAGACAGCTAGGGAAAACAAACTTCTGTTTTAACATTTTTATTATTTAACATAAATTACAGTACAAGAAAATGTAAAACTTAACACAAATGTTGCAGTGTTATTTGCACTCAGCAGCACTCAGTGTGTGTAAAACCGTGTTGTTATTGTTAACTAAAACTATTTAAAATACTTTTATATTAATTAGGACTTGAAATAAAATATTAACATTAGATTAAAAACTTAAACTGAAAAAAACTCAAATGAAAATTTAAAAATAAATGTTTTTCAAGAAATGACTTGACAGCTAACTAAAATAGGTTTAAGTTGAAGTAAATAAAAGCTAAATAGAAATATTAAAAAAGTTAGTAGTAGAGAAAGTAAAGGCAAGAGAAAGTATATAAAGGTAAACAAGATTAAAAGAAGCAGTAGTACAGGTTAAATAGTGAGTTAAGTATAACGAGAACAGAGAGTATATGTGAGTAAAAAGTAATATTAAGTAATAGAGAGTAAAAGTAATATAGTAAAAAAAGAGTAAGTAACAGTAAAAAGGTACAAGTTAATAAAGTAAAGAGTACGAAGTACATAAGTAAAAAGTAACAAAGTAACTGAAGTAAGTAAAAAAGAAAACCAAAGAAAGTAGTAAGTAGGAACAGAGTAAGTAGGTAGTATTAATAGAGAGTTAAAAAAGTAAGAGTGATGTGAGACTAGTAGTAAGGTTTATAAAGTAGAAGAAAAGAGTAGAAAGTAAGAGTAGTAGTAAAAGTACACAAAAAAGTAAAGTAGAAGTAGAGTCGTAGTAGTAATAGTAAGTGTTAAGACAAGAAGAGTCCAAAGTAAAATAGTAAAGTAAAAAGTTGAGTAGAAAAGTAAAAGTGAAGAGAAAAAAAGCAAAGTAAGAAGTACTACAGTAGTCAATCGAGCGTAGTAGTGTTAAGAGTCAGAGTGAGTCAGTCAGGCAGTAGTTAGTAGGTAAGAGAAGACCAGTAAGTCAAGTAGGACAAGTAAGAAAAGAAGTGAGTAGTAAGTAGTAGTAGTATAAGTAAAGTAAAGTAAAAATAAAGTAGTAAAAAACAGTAGAAGTAACTTATGAGTTAAAAGTCCAGAGTATAAGTTAGTAGGTAACGAGTAAAAAGTAAAAAAAAAAGAGAAGTAGTAACAAAAGTAACAAGAAAAAGTAGAAAACACAATAGAATGTAACAAAGAGTAACGTAAAATAAGAGAGAAAGTAAAAGTGATAGTAAAAGAATGTAAAAAGAGTAGTAACAGTAAACCCAACAGTAATAAGTAAAAGTAAGATAGAAGAAGTAAAAGAAGTAGTAAATAAAAGCTAAATAGAAATATTACAAACAAATAATAAAAAATACAAAAAATGCATACATTTACTAAACCTAAAATTACATTTTAAATTGAAAATATAAAAAACCTAAATGAAAAATGCCATGTCAATTGCTGAAATAAAATAAGTTTAAGTTTAAGCAAATTAAAGCTAAATAGAAATATCACAAAACAAAAACTAATAAAAATGACAAAAAAAAATACTAAAACCAAACTTAACACGTTAAACTTTGTCATTTAAAACAAACTTAAATGAAATTTGAAAACATTGCCTTGGCAACTAAGTTAAATAAATACGCTTAAGTTGAATTAATGAAAGATAAAAAGAAATATTCCAAAATTAATAGAATACTAAAATCACATAAAATTACTAAAACTAAAATAAACCCCAAAGTAAAAAATATTTAAAAACAAGAACAAAGAAAAGATGCCATGGCAACTGAAATCACATAAGTTTAAGTTGAATACTTAATATTAAAACAAACAAAAATTAAGATTAAAATGAAAATATAAAAATCAAATATAATTGAAATATGATACCATACTAAAATAGAATATACATAATAATGTCAGACTTTGTTCCGTGTTTTGTGTGTGTTTTGCTCCCCATGTGCCCTCCTTGCCCATATTTAGTTAGATTCCTGTTCCTGTCCTGATTATGTTGATTCTTTCCAGGTGTTCCCCATTTATTTCCATTGATCCCAGGTGTGTCTAATCATTACCCAGTCGACTTTTGTTTTTTTAGTCTTGTGTTTAAATAGTGTTCCCTGTTTTTAGTTCAGCGTCTGGTATTGTTTATGTCTACATGTGCTACGTGAGTTTTCCTTGTTCCTTGTTATAATTAAAATTCTCTGGATTGATGTACTCCCCATCTCCATCCGTTCCTTGTTCGGCACTCCACTCAGTAGTGCAACCGTGACAGAATACTGGACCTAAAAAAGATGACTGCAGCTGAGGAGGCTCTGTGGGGTTTGCGGCAAGGCGGTCTGAGGTTGGAGGGATATGTGGAGGGTTTTCTCGAGCTCTCTAACCGGGTGAGCTGGCACAATGTGTCCAGACGTTAGGTGCTCATCTGTGCTCACTCATGGGTTGGCGCATTCGAGCATATCACCCCTGCGTCTTGCCGATGTGTAATTTCCCCCTGATAGAGCTGATTAATCTCGTGCTGTTCTTAAATGGTTCAGATTTCGAAGTTGAAGAAGAAACTCGAAAAGTAAAACTCGAAGTAAAAAAAAACCCAAGCCTCGTCATCCAACTCCCGCTGGAACGTGCCGCATCTCCCCAGCTCACCCCACGCCGAGAACCTCCACATACCTCTCCAACGGCTCCTACCGCCTGCCCAACCCCAAATTCCCCACTGTCATCCGAAGCTCCAGCCAGCCAGCCGTTCCCGAGTCAAGCCCGCCAGCTGTTCCGATGTCAAGCCTGCCAGCCGCGGCTCTCTCAAGCCCACCGGCCGCCATTGACACAAGCCCGCTGGTCACCGCAATGACAAGCCCGCCAGCTGCCGTGTTCCCCCTTAACCAAAGGAGGAGGATGAGGAGAAAAAGACTGTTCTCTGCCCTCCTCCTTGCCCCAGAGCTCGCTCCAGGGTCGGCTCCAGACCCAGAGCTCGCTCCAGTGTACCAGCTGCTCGAAAGCGCTTTGCTGTGCCTACTCCTCCAGAGCGCCCTCCAGTGCCAGCACCACATAAGCGCTACCCTGATCCCCAGTTCAGCCCTGGGAGGGCTCCTGATCCCCCGGCGAACCCAGGAAGGGCTCCAGTTGCCCAGTTAAGCCCAGGGAGGGCTCCAGATCCTCAGTTAAGCCCAAGACGGGCTCATGATTCCCCGTTTAGCCCAGGACGGGCTCCTGATCCCCAGTTCAGCCCAGGAAGGGCTCCTGATCCCCAGTACAGCAAGGGAGGGCTCCTGATTCCCAGTTTAGCCCAGGGAGGGCTCCTGATTTCCCGTTTAGCCCAGGACGGGCTCCTGATCCCCAGTTCAGCCCAGGGAGGGCTCCTGATCCCCAGTTAAGCCCAAGGAGGGCTCCTGATTCCCAGTTTAGCCCAGGACGGGCTCCTGATCCCCAGTTCAGCCCAGGGAGGGCTCCTGATTCCCTGTTTAGCCCAGGGAGGGCTCCTGATCCCCAGTTAAGCCCAGGGAGGCGTCCCCAAGTATTTTTTTGGGGGGGGGGGGGGGGGGGGGGTGTAGGAGGGCTCCAGCCGTAGAGGCCGAGGCAGGGGCAGGGGCAGGGGCCACGGCCTCTGAGTCTGCCTGCTCCGCCAAGGCCTCCGAGTCTGCCAGATCCGCCATGGCACCCCGAACTGCCAGATCCACCATGGCGCCCCGAACTGCCAGATCCACCATGGCGCCTCGAACTGCCAGGTCTGCCATGGGTCTTGGAACGGGCGCCACCCTGGAGGCCTTCTGTCCGTTAACCCTGTTCCTAGAGGCCTCCAGAGCGCCCACCCCCCTCCCCAGGATGTTATACGGCGTGGGGCGCGCCTTCCGGGAGGGGGGAGTCATGTCAGACTTTGTTTTGTGTGTATTTCGCTCCCCATGTGCCCTCCTTGCCCATATTTGGTTAGTTTCCTGTTTCTGTCCTGATTATGTTGATTTAATTCCAGGTTTTCCCCATCCATTTCCATTGATCCCAGGTGTGTCTAACTTATCCCCTCGTCTTGCCATGTGTTTAAATAGTGTTCCCTGTTTTTAGTTCAGCGTTCGGTATTGTTTGTCTACATGTGCTACGTGAGTTTTCCTTGTTCCTTGTTATAATTAAAATGATCTGGATTGATGTACTCCCCATCACCCTCCGTTCCTTGCTCCGCACTCCGCTCAGTAGTGCAAGCATGACAAAAAACACTGGTGTATGATTTGAGAATTTTTCACTTTCTTTCGCCCTCTCTTTATCTTTCGCCTCCCCCTAATCACTATTCCTTTTCACTCATCACTTTTAATCTGACAGTGTGCGTTTAACTTTCCATTCTCGCGCATTAGCCAAAGCTGTCCTGGAGGACTGCATTATTCCATTATGAGTAGGCTAATAACATTGTAATTGATGAAAGGGCCTTTCTGCAGTCTCAGTATTGGGTTTTTAAAAGCCTTGATTGCCCTGTCAGTGCCTTGCCTTTGATGTTTTATTTGCCTCTTCCTCTGAAGCCCTGACCAGAAGACAAACCTCAAATTAAACTCTCTTCACCTCAGTCACTTCCTTTTCTTCTGACAACCATCAGGCCCTCCCTTAAAACATTTGCAGTTAAATCGAAGCTCATACAGGAACAGAGGTAGAACTAGCCACAGCGTACTTTCAATTAGCTTTTTCAACAACTCATGTTATACCATGGTGATTTACTCTCTAAAGCACCACTGCGACTGGATCATTGAGAATTTGAGAACTTAAGAAATTGCTTAAGATGAATTCAAAGAAGTTTGTAAGAATTGCAGTTCTTGAAAAAAATCTTCCCAAATATATTATTTTAAAAACCTCTTGCCTTCAGAGTTTAAGTTGAAAGCTACCCTAACTTTAAAAGCTTATTTATGAAGATTTTTAAGAACTTTTTTTCAAGTTTTGTCTTTAGAACAATCTAACATTTTTAAGAAATGTTTTTGGGAATACTGAATATTGTTAACTTTATTCTTAAGCTAGAAAATAAGATTATTTTCAGGAATTCAAATTATTTTCAAGTTTTGTCTTTAGAACAATTAAAAAAGATACAATTATTAAGAAATGTGTTCGGGAATACAGCATATTCTGAAGCTAGAAATAAGAAGAAAATAGGTGTTAAGAAGATGCAATTTAATCATCTTTTCATTAATGATTCATTTAGGCTGCTTTTTTAACCAAATTAACCAATTCATTGAAAGTTTCTGCCTCATATGAAAGATTCATAATCATACATCGCTACATATGATTATGCAAAGAAAAGTATTCATTCTTGGGTGAACTGTCCCTCTAACAAAGCAAAACTAAAATCTATCCAATTAACCCGTTGGGTTGGGAATCACCTTTATTTTTTAACAACATCTGTGTCATAGTTAAGAGCCGTCCTGAGACTACAGTGACTGAACCCTCCAGAGGACATGAGGAGGTCAGAGGCTGCCAGCGTCCCCTGTGATTGAGGGGGTAAACGAATACAAGGCAGGTCAAAGAGCTGTCCACACATTTACCGCAGCAGGAGCGCATTACAACACAGCCCAGGTCATGGGTCGCTCCGCAATCTTCAGTCCTACATTCAGCCACACACAAAACCAGAGCCAGTTTAATCAGTAGGAGTTGGAGGAGAGACAAATTTGAGGAGGAGTGGTGCAAATACAGCATTTCAGCATATGAAAACCAAGCCAGCATGGGAGAAGTTTGCTTGAAATGAAGCAAGACTCAGAAATCAATATCCATTTTTAAAGCTTTTTTAAAATGTATACCCGTGCAACAGCAGAACTATAATTTGTGTTTTTAAAGTGACTTGCATTGCATTTAAGCTACAGTATAAATTTTTAGCGGATCATGCATTCCCTGGGAATCGAACCCATGACCGTACGTTGCTAGCACTGTTTGAGCACTGTCAGGAAAAATGTGGAGCTCATGGCATAATGTGCTGAAAAAATGGTGTAACTTAATTATTTTATTAATTTATAAATTTTTTCAGAGATGCTCAATCCTATTGAAGCTTGTTTACACCATGGCATGAATGAATGAATGAAAAATAAAGGAAATTTCTTTTAAATATTTTTTTATCTTTCAGACTTTTTTTTCCTAGAACTGCAAGATTTTAACTCATAATTCAGATTTTCAGATTCTGATCATTTTTTCCACTTGAAATTTCAAGTTTACATCTCACAACTCTGACTATTTACATCTTGTTTTTCCCCCACCATAGAACAAAAAAATTAAATAAAAAAGGTAATTGCAACTTCTCACAATTGACTTTTTTTAAAACAATTTTAATGAAATTCTAAATTTATACCTCACAATTCTGACTTGTGAGATAAAAAAAGTCACGATTATTGAATTCTTAATTTTTTTCATCTCGTGATGGAATAAAGCAAGTTATACAGCTGTGAAATTAAGTGAGCTTGAGTACATGATACTCGTGCAACATCAGAACTATAATTTGTGTAGACTGAAGCCCTGCAATTCATGAAATATGAAGCATGTAGCAATTAAACTATTGTTATCACAGTTTAAAAATGCATTCATCCTCCTAGCTCTGCTATAAGATTACAAATCACCATAGTCAGCCTAAATAAACAAAGCCTAGTTTCACTGGAGATGCACAAAACAACACTAGCTAATTAGGATCTGACTGGGGCTCACAGCACAAAGTACATTTCCGAACCGTCAAACAGAATATCCGCAATAAAAAAAGAGCAATGTTTTTGAACAAACAATCCCAACAAGACAAACATAGTTCTAGTAGTCATAAAAATTAGCATAACACAACTGCACACAGACTGTTGTTGAAGTCTTCACTAACAGTACATTACGTGTGTTGAGTGATAACAGATACTGTATGTACAGGCTAATAATGGTTGTTATTCAGCCAGCAGAACTGGCGTGCTAAGCAACAGTAATTTTAGACTAAACAAAGCGGGTGTATGCAGGGGTTGGCTAGGCAACCCTCATTCCTCATTACGGCTCCAGATAACACCCTGCCCTAAACAAACTGCACACGGTAGTAGGTGCAAGGAGAAAGATTAGCTTTGTGTTGCCCTCGCAGTGCACAGCAATAACAGTCAGCTGGGAACTGGGAGGTGGTTGTGGAGATTTGTCGAGTGACTGAAGTCACACAAAGCCAGTGCTTCACCTGCAGTACACGACACGCTGAGGAAACGAGATGATGGAGCCCTTTCTGCTTCCCACAGTGTGTCTGATAATAAATAAAGCCTTTTGATATGGCATGCCCAAGCCCATGCCATGTAAATATCATTATCAACAGGCAGGCCTTATTACACACCGCACAGCTTATTAAATATTAAAAACACAACTCAGACCAAATCATATTCAGCCAGAGCTAAGTGAAGTGGGCACCTCTCTGTATGCTAACACTAAAAAAAAAGAAAAAGAGAGATGGCGTGAAAATAAGCATTTATTTCACACTAATTCATACATCCCAGCACTGCTAGACCTCACAAGATAAACAAAACAAGACAAAAAACAGCAAACTGGTTTTAATAAAAGAAACCGCATATAGCCTTGATTACTATTCCTAATTCCTATAAAAAGCCGAAAAAGTGACTGTATTTTTTTTATTGAATTTATCTGGGCTGGAATAGAACAGCACAATCTGAAATGTTATATATAGATATATGTATATATATATAGTATATATATATATACTGTATATAAATACTTATATATATATATAGATATATATCATATATAAATATATTATAACTATAAATGTAAATAAACTAAATACAATTAAAGAAATTAAAAGTAAAGACAAAAAAAGACATGACCCTGCATTGTTGCACGACTAACATTTGCATATTGGGGGACTGACACACAAAGCACATTGAAAAAAGGTCAGAGCAATTGAAAAATTAGAAAAATGCTAAACATTATGGAAATGAGAGGTAAAAAAACTCCATGGATAAGCCAATCGCTCCTATAAGCGACTCAAAATCAGCTGATAGTGCTGTGGTTTGTGCTGGATTCAGTGCTTTTAAATCATTATTATACATATACTACACTCAATCATTCAAATGCAGTGTGCACATTTTCATTGTGGCTGTGATCGGGTTAACAAAAGTATATTAAATTGCAATTCATTCTTGGTGTCCGGGTTGGCTCGCTGGTCTTGCTTTATATGCCTGCCTGTTTCGTTTCTTCCTGTTGCTCTAGGTTATATTGTGCTAGGTTATCTGTATTAGGTTTATTGTACTAGTAGCACTTGTTTGTATTCATACAGGAAGCATTTCGTTCCAGATTACATGCTCGCCATCTGTTGATCTCTTATGGTCACATATGCACTTTTTGAGTCTCTCTGGGTAAAAGCGTCTGCTAAATGATTTAAATGTGAGAGTAATGTAAAATCGACACCATATGTATCATTTAGGCATTTAGAAAAGTGCATTTTTCCACCTGTGCATATGTATGATGACTTTACTAGCAATCATAGACCGTGCTGAAAATAACCACAGTGCTGTATATTTTACGGCACATCCCTAAAGTAGCAGAGATTTGGTGTTTTGGGCTGTATTGAGTGGATTTCTTCTGCACCAGCGCACAGAGAGGGTCAGGAGCCATCAAACAGGACTCCAAAAACCTACCTATATTTACAATTCACTGCAGTTTCCAGCATAAATTAACAGTAAAATGGCAGTAAAACAACAACAACAACTTTTCCCGCTTTTCACACAAATGATTACGGGGCAGATTATTATATAATAAAGACTTATTTTCGGATGATTCCTTGCACAATACTATGTTAAGACCTCAAGTTTAAAGTATTTGCTTTAAAGTGACAGATCACTCAAAAATGAACATTCTGTCATCATGTATTCACCTTCATGCTATTCCAAACCTGTATGACTTTCTTGGGAACATGAAGATATTTTGAAGAATTATTTAGCTTCTTTAGTCCATGTAATATAAATCTGGACTGGCCGTGCTGAACACAGTTGGGTGTCACCTCAGCCCAAACCCACTCAATAAAGCTATAATATGTCAAGATTACAGTCAGCCCCTTGGCTTGCCTTACAATGAGAATCAATAGCTGGAGAGCCTTTAGAGTGACAAGATAAGAGAAAAACACAGTGAGACGGCCTGGGCCAGAATGAATGCTGCCTACTAAGAAGACAGAGAGGGTGAGAAAGACAATGATAGAGAGAGAAAGACAACACCATTTTATAAAACTACCCACTGAAGCATGCTACAAGGGGCAGAATATAGGACAGGGGCATGAACTTTGGACAGGAGTCTATTAGCTGGTAAATCGAGCCCATACAAAAAACAAAAAACAAAACAAGGAGTGACATAATCTGTGTTTTTGCAGGGTCATTGGATTCATGGCCTAGTAAGGATTAACTACAATACAAGAAGCATCATGCACGGGTCATCAGAAGGTTTCCTGCCCTACTGCATACAGTGAGAGAGCAGAATAAAGATCAGGGGATGATGTGAGGTGATAAACTGAACTTTTGCTGTGATTGTGTTTCTGACAAGATGTTCCTGTTCCATTATGTTGTACAAGGCAGGAGCACTTCACATGAGCAGCCAGAAGAGCCTGCACGATCAAATATTAAACATGACATTCAGTTCAGCATAAGCAAGGCTTATTCACGCACAGAGAACAGAAATGGACTTTTTCTACTGCAGCATTTCTCTTGAATACATGAAAACAATCGAAGTCAACGTGAAATGGTATCTGCAATCTATTTTACTTCTGTAATGTGTAATTTTGAAGCTATTTTTGATGCAAAATTACAAAACAGTCATTTTCTCAAATTGCATTCACTGATTGTTCACAATAATAAAAAACGCTGTTTACAAAATGTTTACAAAGGACTGTTTTATGTTGTTAAGCCACCTTCCCACTATCTCTTTTATTTGCATTCAATTTTGCATTTTGCGACCTAGTAGCAGTCATTACATGCAGCTTATTCACCGCATAAGCATGAAAATGAAATGAATAATGTATGTTAAAAATTAATTAATAATGAAAGTATAAATACATCGACACAAAACAAATGACCAACAATATATTTGAGAGAATAGCACTGTAGGTTTTCAAGGGCTAATCAACATAATTGTGTAACAATTATTAAATAATTATTTCGGATATACAGTAATTATTCATACCTGCACATTTTACAGAAATGGTGTATAAAGGATAACATTTTAGTGCAAAAATATTGTTAATTCTCATCTCACGCTCATAGTTTTCATTAGAATACACAGTATTCATTCATTGAATCACATCTGTTCTGTTGGTCACACACCTTATAGCCACAAAAGTTCACATAGTTCAGTGCAGCCGAAATTCAAATCGGATCCAAAAATCCAAATTCCCGTACTACTCTCAATTGAAAACAAATGACTTCCAATCTGTCGTTTGTCAGAGATAGTGAAAAGGCTGCATTTTAGGTCAAATATACAAAACCCAATATTCCCATCACTGGTTGAGCCAATGTCCAGTACCCATAACATCTGTTGTATTCTCATTTTCTGGTATTTACAGATGACATTTCAAAACCCCTTTTCCCACAATGTTTATACAGTCTTTCAATGAACTGCCAAAAAGAAATCAGGCCGAGAAGGAGGTAACCTTGCTTTGAGCAATTCTAAATATAAAGTATTGATTATATTCAAGGTGCCTTTACAATCACAAGCAACGCTGCCACTACTGACAAAACCATGCTAGTGTTAGATAGACAGATTAAAGAATATATAGAAATATAGATAGATAGCATAACAGAATGATTGATAGATGATATGTGCATCCGTATGAGTCATAAATTCCATTTTGTAATGTCGAAAATAGTTTGATGCGTGTGTCACAGCAATTGAAGACATCTTTAAATGATAAAGGACTGGGTCACAGTTGAGGGAGAGCTCAGGGAATGGAAGACCGAAAGAAAAAGGCAGAAATTATGTTTATTAGATTTAGTGCTGCAGAGCTATGATTTGCTTTTCTGCTACCGCCTCTCTCTCTCTCTTTCTGCAGTGTGTGCCGCAGCAGACACATGACAAATGGCCTAAGTGCCAAGAACTGTACTACAGCCTTGGGGCAAGGTTACAACATGCGCACAACACACACACACACAAACACACACACACACACGCACACGTCCGCGCACACACACACTGTACAGTGCAGAGAAAAAAATACCATGACACAACACATAGACAAAGACAATCACATTCATAAGCATTGGACGTTCTGTAATCAGATGAGTTTGTTACCCATGAACTGGTCAATTTAACCATTATTCAAGTTGTTTGAAATATGGTTACTTTCTCACATGCCTTTATAGGTGTTTCACATAGGGCTGGACAATAATTCAATATCAATATGTATCGCGATATAATTTTTTTCAGTAACGGTGATATGATTTTTAAACACATTTCCGATATTTCGATATACATTACCAGTGTTTCCCATACATTGATTTTTTGTGGCTTTGACTTCGTTGAATAAACATGAGCACTGCACGTTTCAAAATAAAAACGCGGCGCAGGTGTTTTATATGAATATATCTCTGAAGGGATGGCATTTTTATCTGATAAAGTAGCGTTCATGAGCGGAGCTGCTTTGTTTACAGCCGTTACTGGAGAAACCGTTAGTTCTGCCGCTCTCACAGCGCCTCCTGCTGGCAGACAAGCAGTTTGCATTTTCAATAATAAACCCATTTCCAGCAACATGCTTTTGTTGTTGCTCTATTTTTTGTTTTCTGAAGCAACTCGGAGCATGTTTCATACTCGTTATCCTGGTTAATGCACGTTTCAATCTATAAGAATAATCAGCCTACACTACCAGTCAAAGGTTTTTGAACTGCAAGATTTTTAATGTTTCTTAAAGAATTATCTTCAGCTCACCAAGCCTGCATTTATTTGATAAAATGCACCAAAAGCAGTAACATTTTGAAATATTTTTACTATTTAAAATAACTGCTTTCTATTTGAATATATTTTAAAATGTAATTTATTCATGTGATCAAAGCTACATTTTCAGCATCATTACTCCAGTCTTCAGTGTCACATGATCCTTCAGCAATCATTTTAATATGCTGATTTGCTGATTATCAATATTTAAAACAGTTGAGTACATTTTTTCAGGATTCTTTGATGAATTAAAGTTAAAAAGAACAGCATTTATATAAAATAGAAATATTTTGTAACATTATAAACATCTATACCATTCACAAAGCTCTTTTTGGAAAGAAATTATAGAAATTAATATTTTTATTTAGCAAGGATGCTTTAAATTATTCAAAAATGATGATAAAGACATTTATATTACAAAAGATTTATATTTAAGATAAATGCTGTTCTTCTGAACTTTCTATTCATCAAAGAAACCTGAAAAAAATCTACTCCGCTGTTTTCAACATCATAATAATAAATGTTTTTTGAGCAGCAAATCAGAATATTAGAATGATTTCTGAAGGATCATGTGACTGGAGTAATGATGCTAAAGCTCTGCTTTGAAATCACAGGAATAAATTATATTTTCAAATAGAAAACAGTTATTTTAAATAGTAAAATATTTCAAAATGTTACCGTTTTTGCTGTATTTTGGATCAAATAAATGCAGGCTTGGTGAGCAGAAGAGAATTCTTTAAAAACATAAAAAATCTTACTGTTCAAAAACTTTTGACTGGTATGTTAGCCTATAGTTTGAAGTAAAAAATATTAATATTAATAAGGAGAGTCTGAGATTTATTTGACAGTGATTTCACATTTCTTGTTTGTATGAAGGCTAAATACCAATAAAAGGTGAACATTTATTTATTTGCGCCATTTTTTCCCTAAAATATTATATAGTTTTATAGGAGTAAGTTTCATAGAGTTGGCAAATTAATTTTTCATAAGTTTGTAGGTACAGACATCTGTTGTGGCCGTTCTTGGACGTTTTTATGAGGCTTTTTTAATAGTGTTCATATCGATATCGGAATTATATCGTATCGACCGAAATTAAGAAATATATCGTGATATAAATTTTGGCCATATCGTCCAGCCCTAGTTTCACATGACTTCACTTCAGCTGTTATTTAGCTAATTTTAATTGAACATGGATACTGTGGGAATGGTGATGTGTGATCAGGATGGATTTAGTCAAGTGATCTGGTAAAGGAAGGGTGTTGACACAGATTCACACCATTTCTATCTGTGCGTAAGCATTTAAACAGACATACACACCCTTGCAGCTGACATTTGGCAGAATAGTCAGTGCTATAAAGTAAGTCAATATATTCCCAAAAGGGAATCCAGACGATTAACCAAACAGCAAAACATTGAGAACATAGAGCTACCATCTGTTTATGGAGTGTCTCATCAGGTGCTGTTTTTACATCAGATGCACTATATTGAAAAGAAAATCACATGAGTAAGAGAAATAGACAGTGAGAATATGGCTAGTGAGATGAATTCATTTAAACACAGATCACGGCACAGAAAACTGAAACAAATGATGGAACAAACAACAGAACAAAAGGGCAAACGACAGATACATAAAACGAATGAACAATAGAAAGAATGACAGAATTAACAAAGATAGATGGAATGAATGAACAACAGACAAAACTAACAAACAACGATAGTATGTACAATAGAACAAATAAATGATAGCTTGACAGAATGAATAATAGAACGAATGACTGAACAGACAGACAGATAGATAGATAGATAGATAGATAGATAGATGATAGATAGATAGATAGATAGATAGATAGATAGATAGACAATAACATAAATAACAGATCGAATAAATGAGAAGCAAATATATGTTGTTTAGATAATGTGAATTCCATTAAAGTAATAGTGATTCACAGCAAATGAACTTGACGTTTCACTGCAGTAATCTTCAAAGGATATCAAAGAAACTTACGTGCATGAGTTTGCATGTGCGTGTATGTGAGTCTGTCTGTAACACACCACGGCAGAGCAGAATCAAAGCCACGGGTAGAAGGTAAGTCTCTTCAAAGCTGTTTAGTGTGTGAGGCAGGCATGCTGTTTAATTAAAACGTCATTTAGGAAAAAGATCACAGCCTCTTTATCCCACACGCACAGCTTTGGCTCAAACAGGCGGACCAGGAAGCAATCATACTCCATTCCAATTTGTGTTTATCGTGATGCTAATGCCATGTATGGATCAGCCAGAACAACATTCATGAGGAACATGAGCCAGGCTGCAGGACTCGCTTTGGTGTGGACTCATGCATATTCAGTGAGACAGGAACAAGATGGCCTGATAAATACACAGAGAGAGAGATAGATAGAGAGAGAGATTGATAGAGAGAGAGAGAGAGAGAGAGAGAGAGAGAGCAAGCGAGGGAAGGCAATTTATATAAAGCAGGTTTGTTCTTCTACCCACACTGTACTTAACTAATCACATTCTGTGCAACCTCATAACATACTCCAATCACAAACAGTAAATGATACAGTAGCTGCACTATTATCACTTATTTTATCAATCAAACCATTTGATGGTTTGATGGCATGTTGTTTTTCAATCACTGACAGCCCATTTTGCATTTTGAAATGTTTATTCTTACAACATGTAAGCTTTAAAGGTGAAATGTGCGATTTCTGCATCACTAGTGGCACTAAATAGAATTGCGCTGAAAAATAATTTTGAGCAGCCGACTGGGCCTGACTAGAAACAATTTAAGGAGGAGGAGAAAGACTACTCAGGTAAAAACAAATGGTTAAAAGTTTCTTTACTCTAAGTCAGGGGTAGGCAAGTTCGGTCCTAGAGAGCCGCAGTCCTGCAGAGTTCAGCTCCAACCCTAATCAAACACACCTGAACAAGCTAATCAATGTCTTCAGGATTACTAAGGCTATAGGCAGGTGAGTTTTGTTTTTCAGGGTTGGAGCTGAACTCTGCAGGACTGCGGCTCTCTAGGACCGAACTTGCCTACCCCTGCTCTAAGTAAACAAGTTTATCCTTGTCAGTCAGGCCTTGTGTGTATGAGTTGGTATTTCTACTGAGTAAAGTGCACTTCATTTTAACAATATCAACCGTGCATGCAAGCTAGGATAATATAAGTGAGCTATCTAGAGGTAGACGATGCCAGAGCTGTTTTCTATAGCTGTTGATGACACATGAACTAAACGTCACCAGTTTTAACAATAAAGTTGGCTCTATTCAAACCAGATTAACATATGAAACTTCTTAATATGATTTAAGAGACCATCATTCAAACAACTGTTATTGTTAATTTGTGTTAGAAGGACATTTTTGTCAGTCGAACAACTGACATGTTGTTAAACAGTACAATCCATTGAACGCACTCAGTGTGCACTCCAGTGTCTATTCCTCACAACCTCATTTTCAGTGCAATTTGTTATTTTATTGGCCATCATATATTACATAATTATGATTGCAAATTGCTTACAAGTAGTAGATTACGAGTAAAAGTGAATGCAATAAATAAATACATTTTTAAAAAGTATTACGTTGAAAGAATCGGCATATTTTAATCATGAACAACAAGTCTGTAAAAGGGTTGTGTAAATTTTTGTGCATAACTGTAATGAGCAAGTAACCCACAGTTTCATGTTTACCTCCCTTTGTAAGCTATGGCAGAGCACATTACAGTGAGGATCACCATCCATTTTAATATATATATATATACACACACACTATATATGTTTTAGGCAGCTCAGATTATTAATGGGTTAGAAGGCTGTTGTGTAGGACATACCGTTGCTTGTGTGTGTTGTGTGTGTTGTTCACAAGTCCTGCCCGGAAGTTTCTGGTATGCCTAGTAAGACTAACTGATGCAGACGTGTTTATTTAAGGAAGGAGCTTAACTCTGCAGTACAGTGGCCCTCCAGGAGCAGGATTGGACACCCCTGCATTAAACATCACTACTTTTGTTATTCAAAATATCGAATGTGTTTTTGAATCAAAGTATTTGTGTATATTGTATAAGTTCAGAGTGTATAGTGTATATAGAATAACCAACTGTTTGTAATTTTTACTGTTATTTTCAGATTTTAAAGGCTCATGGTGAGACACTTCATACACTCAAGAAGGGCATGTAAGCTGGCCTCCTAATAGACTACGAAGGTGCACTGCAGGACGCCTTAGTCCTTTTAAATGCTCAAGAAAAAAAGGACTGTAATGGACATGTATGTGTTTTTTTTTTCAATATTGTCTCAGTGTTTGTTTCCCATGAGGTATGAGTATATTTTTAGCTTTGTATGAAAGTTTCTTGGCAGTTTTTTGCTACTTTTGTGTCCTTGTTGTATACATATTCACACATTAATATTAAAAACCTGTTTATAAACACTGCAAGAAAAAAAAATGTTGCTTCAAACAAATGTTGTAGTATATATTTTTTATCTGTATCTCTAAAATAACTTTTACATCATCATAACTAGAAAATTAATGTTAAAAATTCTGAACTTAAGTTGAAAGCAAATATTGTAAAGTTAATTTAACTTAAGGAGAACAATTTAGCACTAGCCAAGATTTAAAATAGTGAGTTGAAATGACTTGTACTTTTAAGTTGATTTAAATCAAGCGTAGCATTAGTTCTGGCAGGTCACGTCAGTCAAGCTCACATCAGCTGACTCTCAGCTGATCCACTTCTACCTATAGGAGACAATGATCTCATAGCATCCACATATAAGGTATCGATGATCAGCGAGATCCCCCAGTATGATCATGATTTCACATTGGCTCAATAGATAATTATCCTCCTCCATCCCCAGCTCCTCCATTCGTCAAGTCAGGATTCGGTCTTCTGATTCCCCTTTGAATCAAAATAATTTCTAAAATGTGTACATTAAATTATTGAACACTAATGATATCTGCAATACATTTATGTTGGTTCTGTTCTGTTTACCCTGGGGCGTTATCGCTGCTTTCCCTGCTCATATCCATGCTAGGCCGCAGGGAGTTCTTGCCCAGAACAGAAACATACCACCAATCCAAACGCTATGCTAACTGTCACCTATCACCTTTGATAATAGTGGTCCTGATAGAACTTAAAATTTTAAGGCAGCAACTGAACTTAAGTTTTTAAGGTGAAACAGGTCTTTTTTTTTTTTGCTGGTGAATAATTCACTCATCCGTTCTATTAAATGAATCAGTCAAACTAATTCGCAAAATTGGTTTGCGATTCAGTCTGAATCATTTGGTTCATGCATACACAGAATCATTTGGAATGTAAAAAATAAAACGCGATATGGAGGATAAAGTAAAATATTTACCTAAAAATCCACTGAAAATGAGCATTAGAGTATCTTATTGCCAGTGATGGTGAAGATCTTTATTAAGATCAACACCAGAAGCTTGTGAACAAGGCATCTATATTTGAGTGATATCTGTCAGATAAAGATATTTTATTACAGTGTTGTTTCCGATGTTATTTTAAGTGAATGCTCTTTGATGCGTTGAGTAGAGTTACCGCACTGGGTTTGTTAGCACTAATATGGCAGTGGAACAGTATTTAACAGCTTAATTGTGACCATGCAGAGTTATGACAGAAAGTATACTTTCAATCTGCCAGCTCCCCTGTGAACCTAAAAGACGGATTGCTTCTGTCGGCAAACACACAACACAGGGGATGCGTGGCTCCACACATGCTCACGGACTCGTTGGAAATCAATGCGCACTCTGTCTTTAATTACCAGACGAATAACTCTGTAACTGTGCAGGCATATTAATAACAGAAAAAGTCATCCAAACTCTGGAGCCATTAGCGCCTAGTGCGCTGGGGCTAATGCATCTTTTTAATAGGGTGCGGAAGTGTCATTGCTTATGGAGACAGGCATCCTCTAAGACCCTCGGCCCCTCCCTTCTCAAATGCTCTGATCTAGTGGAACAGGCATGAGCAAAATTTCTATTTTTCCATTTCTCCGTCTGTTTTCTAGTATTAGTGCACACATAGGGTGCATAGGCATTTAGCAGATGCTTTTATCCGAAGACAGACATTTGCAATAAAATATAACGCAGAGAACGCTGGGGTTAAAGGGATAGACCAAAATGAAAATTCTCTGTCATCATTTACTCACCCTCATGTCTTTCCAATTCACATTTGATTATGTTAGAATCACTGGTGTTTGCAATTGTTGATGGTATCATGTGCCATTTTTTTATCTTATCATCACAAATACAATTGATATTTCAGCGCAAAAGGGAATGTTTCCAATTCGTTCAAATTTATTATTATTATTATTATTATTAGTATATAACTTAAATTTTACAAGTTTGGATATAGTGCACACATTGTATGGGGTGACTAATTCATGGGTTTTTTTTTGTTGTTTTTTGTTTTTTGCCGTTTGGCGCAATGTATAATGATATTACATATTAAATTGATTTTTTATTTTATTTTTAAATGTGATTTTTAGTCTTTTTTTTAAGTACATACACCAATTGTGACCATCCTTGTGTGGTGAGAGGGAACAAACCTAAACAAAAACTACAACCTTTGACATAATCCTTTATATATATTTTATATTTATTATTTGATCAAAAATACATACAAAAACAGGAATATTGTGAAATATTACAATTTAAACCATTTTTGGTGAACAATTTTTGGTTAAGAAAGTTCAAATGAACAGCATTTATGTAAATATATTTTTTAAAGGGGTCCTATTATGGTCTTTTACAAAGTCTTGATTTTGTTTGGGGGTGTACTAGAACATGCTCTCATGCTAGGTTGTTCGAAAAACACATTATTTTCACATAATTTACATTATTAAAATACCTTTCTCCCCAGCCTGGCACAAACGGCTCGACTAGTTCCGGCTTTGATGAAGGTCCGCATTCCGAAAAACAAAATGTGTTGTGATAGATTAGCTGTCCCAGTGCGTTGTGATTGACAAACAGCTTAGATGGTGTTTCAGTACAGCCACGCCCCTTGCTACGTCTTTCAACAAAACCTTTTGGCGAATCCGGCACTTCTCACACATGATGTGGAAGCTGTCCTCAGTAAAATGCGCAGCACACAATAGCAAATTGGGGTTATAATGCTCAGGAACAGAGTTAAAAAATAAATTGCAACCACTGTTTCCTGACATCATCCGCTTTCGGAAGCCCAAACAAAGACGTTTGGGCACGGAGGTGAAAAAAAACAGCGTTTCAGGCGGTCGCGCAACGGATGAGAAGCGCAGCTTTTAAAGTCACATCTTTAAAATTCAAATACATTATTTTCTATGAGTGTAGGCACACTGGCGGCGCCCAGCTACGTCGTGTTGTACTTATAAGAATTGTTCTAGACATGCCCAAAAATTTGAAGCTACAGCACAGCAACTCTTCTTCTTCGTTTTCTCTAATGCACTAACTCTGCAGCAGCACTTCTTCTTCGTCGTCTCGTCTGATGCACTCACTCAACCAAACGTTCTAACCACAACCTCGCCCCTCCTCACCGCCCAACCATTCGAATTTCTGTAGGCGGGAATTATTTTTAATGACATTCATTTAATTTACCAGCATTTAATTAAAATTCAGTCTGTGCTATAGTAAAGACACATTTACTATAGTCTGTGCTATAGTAAACCCAATAATTATACAGCTTTGACAATATTTTGTATTTTGTGTGCACTATTGCTCTTGCTGAAGGTCACAGTTTTGATAGCTCTTGGATTAACCTGGTTTTGAACCTACAACCAGGCAGTTAGCAATCAACTTCAACCAGTCCACCACATCACTGCTTCACATAATGCACCTTTAGTAGTTCATCATCCTACACTTTTTGAGCACAAACCTAAAAATGACATTCTTAAGATAAAATGTTTGCAGTTCATGAACCTTCATGAGCACAGGAATAAACCTTTTAAAAACAGACACTTTCTCTACAAACAGGATGAGATTGTAATGGCAATGAGTTATGAGTTAAGACTAAAGATAAACTGTCCATAATTTGGTTTCTCTCTATCTGAGGGTTTGGTGACAAAATTGAAGTGGGGAATTAGCATAGGTATATTAATTTTATTATACTGCCAGTAGCAAGGAGAGCTCCCAGTGACACTCCCATGCTCTGACACACTCTCACAGTATGAATATACCTCCTCTGGACACATCATCTAAATTTCACACTCACAGAGGAGTCCCTTCCATATTCATCTCTTGCATTCATTTGTTCCACGTGAGAGCATGCAGTTTCTCCCACTGAGGAGCCACCAAGTCTCTCACTCTCTTTGCAGTTCGTCATCTTAATAAATACATTTGTGTGCAAACCTTTATCCACAATGAGGAGAAAGACAGTGGTCACAGCTACTGGCACCATGCCTGATGATGACCACATACATCTGCCAATAAATGCAAAATGCTTTATTATTCACAGTCCATCCATTAAGATATTGTAATGTTTTTGAAGGAAGTGTCTTATGCTCACCAAGGCTGCATTTATGTGATCAAATATACAGTAAAAACAGTAATATTGTGAAATATTATTACAATTTAAAATAACTTTTTAATATATTTTAAAATGTAATGTATTCCTGTGATGCAAAGCTGAATTTTCAGCATCATTAATCCAGTCTTCAGTGTGACATGATAATTCAGGAATCATTCTAAGATGCTGATTGGTGTCAAGATGTAATATTATAATGGTTGAAAACGCGTAAACCATTACCACACAACATAGGAAATCTAACCAAAATTCCTACAATTAGTTTTCATAATGAATGATATTAGTCTTATTTTCTTTGTATATATTTAACCATTTATAGCCCCTTGTGTTGATTACTGTGTGCAGCACCTGAAAACAGGACAAACAGGACTAACTTATACTCTTTAAGCATTATATATACAGTGTATATATTATATATATAGTCTATATATTATATATATATAGTAATATATATATATATATATATTATGGTGGCAGAGAGAGCTCAACGCGCTGCAAATAGAAAAAAAAAAAAAAAAGCGAGCACCTGAAAATTAAGAAAACAACTTCATCAATTTGACAACACACGCGATGCAAATGCTCACAACGCAACCAAATAAAGAAACACGCTGCAAAAAAAAAAAAAAAACACCTGCAAATTAAGAAAACAACTAAATCAATTTGACAACACAAGCAGCAAATACTCACAACACAACCAAATAAAGAAACACACTGCAAATTCTCACAACACAACCAAACAAATAAATGCGCTGCAAATAAAATTCTTTATTTGGTTGTGTTGTGAGCATTTGCAGCGCGTTTCTTTATTTGTTTGCGTTGTGAGCATTTGTAGCACCTGCTGTCAAACTGATGAAGATGTTTTCTTGATTTGCTGGTGCTTTTTCTATTTGCATGTGTTTTCTTAAGTTGCAGTGCATTGAGCTCTCTCGGCCACTTTCACTTGGATGTTATAAGATTCACTGAGTAAATACAGCTGGATAAAACAAAAACTGTGTTTGTCTTCATTTCAGGCTGCAAAGCAACAAAATGTGATTATTTGAAAGGGGGGGGAGATTCTTTTCGATACCAATTGTATTTCCTTCAGAAAATGCTAATCAAGTTTTCCATGCTTCTTACAGTCCCTGAAATAATATATTACATTTATTTGTATGTTTGTAAAGTTTCTAGCAGAAGATTAAATACCTCATATTCATATAATTATGCTATTAATTAATTGATTCTGAGGCTGAATAGGCTAAATAACCTCAAATCTCATTGGAAGTATAATTAGAGTAATGTTTAAATAATAAAAAAGCCTCTACAACATACAAACACAATCAGACCCTGTAATACTGTACCACTAATTACACTCTAATGGACAGAAAGACATTGACCGATTAAACCCTTCCACCACCTCCTCGTGGTATCGGCTGGTAACAAGGCCCTGATGGACCTTGGCTAACGGTGGGGGTGCCCAACGACAGGCGAAGCAACACGCCGGCTGGGGTATCTCTTCTCTTCGTCGCATCCATGGAACTGTCTCAAAATTTGGCTCGTCAAGCTAGGGCGTCCCCCAGAGGCGACGTGCGCCGCCCTCGCGACGCGAGAAATATGCCAGGGCTACCTACTCAAGGACAGAGTAAGCCAAAGAAGCTAGTCCCGCTACGATTTGACACGATCAACATTGGAACGCTCACCGGCCACCATCATGAGTTGGCCGACTCCCTTAAGACCCGGCGTGTCGATGTCACATGTGTACAGGAAAAAAAAGTGGAAAGGATCGAAGGCGAAGGAAATTGGAGAAGGATATAAGGTCATCTACCATGGCACCAGCTCGACTAGCAGTCATTATAAGCAGGCACTTCCATGACAAAGTGACCGAAGTTAGGCGCTTGTCGGATCGGCTCATCTCTGTCAAAATTGAATCAGAGTTAACTACGGCCCACATCATCTCCTGCTATGCACCTCAGACCGGGTGCCCTGATGATGAGAAAGATGACTTTTTGGACAGCCTGGACACGCACCTACGGACAATCGTCCCGGACGAGCACATCATCCTGGGAGGTGATCTGAATGGTCACGTTGGAACGGGCAATGATGGGTATACGCGCTGCCATGGAGGACATGGGCTCGGTGTGCGGAATGATGATGGAAGCCGCATACTCGACTGCGCAGAGACCCACGACCTGGCCGTGACCAACACTTACTTCAAGAAGAGGGACACTCACTTGGCCACCTACACCAGCGGTGGCCATGCCACCCAGATCGTCTACTGGATGATCCGGCGGCGAGACCTGAAGCTGGTGAGTAACACCAAAGTAATCCCATATGATAGCGTAGCGCCCCAACACCATCTCCTGGTAATGGACATAAGATTGGACCCACTGTGTCAGACAAGGAAGCCGGAAGGAAACCGTTGGTAGCCATGTGGAATGAGGCCGTGGCCCAGATTCATCAAGCGGGTGCAAGAACTTTGGGGAAAACCAAGCCAGGCCGAAAATATATCGACAAGCAAACTTGGTGGTGGAATGAAGAAGTGCAAAAGGTGATTAGAGAGAAAAAGTCAGCGTACAAGACCTGGAGGACCACGCGTCTCGATATCAATTGGGAACGATACCGGTCGCTGAAGTCGGCAGTAAAACGGGCGGTGGCCGAAGAGTCGCCATTACCATGATTTGTATGACCAACTGGATACGCCAGGAAGTGCAAATAACATCTACCACCTTGTCAAGTCTCGCCACCGCTCCACTCAAGACATCGGCCATGTCATGCAAGTCAAGGGAGCTGACAACCAAGTCCTTCGAGACCCGCCATCCATCCTTCATCGATGATCAGGGTATTTCTCTGGCATCTGCAATGAAAAGTTCTCGCACCCACAAATTCCAAGCCCTCCACCCGCCCTTGGCCCAGTTCCCCGGATCACGATTGCAGAGGTGAAGCTGGCCATTGAAAAGATGAAAAGAGGCAAAGCAACCGGCCCCAACGATATAACGACCTATGCCTGGAAGATCCTCTGGGACCACGGAGCAACCTTCCTCGCCGACCTGTTCAACCGAATTGTGGCCGAGAACAAGCCTCCCCACGCATGGACAACCAGCACAACCATGCCCATTTGGAAAGGCAAGGGGGATGTCAGCGAGTGTGCAAACTACTGGCCAATACGACTGTTGTGTCATGCAATGAAGATTTTCGAGCGAGTGCTGGACCGTCGCCTCCGAAGCCTAGTCATCACGCCAAATCAATGTGGTTTTGTGAAGGGATGTGTCACCACTGATGCCATTCATGCTGCTCGACTGCTGATGGAGAAGCATCGATAAGAGTACAAGATGGTGCACATGGCCTTCCTGGACCTTGAGAAAGCATTTTACCAGGTCCCCCACGATCTCATCTGGCGAGCGTTGAGGTTCCATGGCGTCCCAGAAGAGTATGTAAAGTGGGTCCAACTACTGTATCACAACACCTCAAGCATGGTTAGATGCCCAGCCGGGACATCGCCACCCTTCAACATCACTGTTGGCGTCCACCAAGGATCGCCCCTCTCGCCCCTGCTGTTCATCCTCTGTATGGACACGGTGATGGCCGACCTCCAAAGACCACACCCTTGGGCGCTTCTCTACGCTGATGAAGTCGCCCTCGTGGACACAATGCGCATAGACCTTGAGAAGCAAGCACAACAATGGTACAGCCGGCTCAGTGAAAATGGGCTCAAAATCAACATTGCCAAAACGGAGTACCTTGAATGCGGCCCCTAAACCAATGGCACCATCCACATTGACGGCCAGGAGTTGAAGAAGACAGCCCAATTCAAATATCTCGGGTCCCCGGTTATGTCAGATGGCGACACCATCCCCGACGCACAGGCAAGAATCAACGCGGCATGGCTCAAGTGGAGACAGGTCACCGGAGGTCTGTGTGATAAGAAAATCCCAGAATATCTCAAGGCAAAGGTCTACAAGACCGTCGTTCGTCCAGTTGCCCTCTATGGCGCTGAATGCTGGCCCATGACCAAGAAACATGAGTCGGCCCTCCACACGATGGAAATGAAGATGCTCTGGTGGATGCTTGGGCTGACCCTCCACGACCACGCAATGAATGAGGCCGTCAGGCGACGACTTCGAGTAGCCGCAATAACGGCCACACTATGCGCAGTGACGGGAACTCCGTGGCAAGAACAGCGCTCTGTTTCGACCCTGGAGGCCGCCGGCCGCAAGGAAGACCCAAGAAGCAGTGGGCCTAGGCTCGGAGGACATCACAAACCGAGCCAAATGGAGGAGACAGAGCTGAGCTACGGACCCTGTGTGAACACGGGAGAATGCCAGGAACGAAGAAGGACAGAAAGACATTATCCCATGGACCTTAAAAGGTTTATTTTTTTATAATATATTGAATTTGACAAACTCAATCCTCATTCATTTCCAGTATATCCTTTAAAAATGCAAAATGTTCCATGCAAGTAAGTCATGGAACGACATGTTTGGGGGAACGAGTCATTTAAGGATTTAATTCCAGACTATTAAAAAGTCTGTATAAGACATGTACAGATTTGGGGCAACCACACCTAAAATAATTTTTTTCATAAAACTGATGGGTGGTGAACTTTAATATTCTTCGCTGATCTCTGCATAAAGAGAGTTCTTTCATATTTTCAGCCTCAGGGACTTCCAGAGAAATCTACTTCTGAGATAATGGCACTGAGAATCAGTACAGTAAGAGGGTTTGGAGAGACCAGTATTTTAGCAAAGGGTGAAAAAGAGTATAAGAGCCTGTCTGCATTAGTGTAGACCCATGAGGCCAACGGAGAAAAAATTACTGCATAGCTGGATGAACATTTCCTTCCAATTATCTATGATAAAACTTATGAGGCGGTGTAACCTTGTAAAATATTTCTCTCTATTGATCACAAATGATCAAAACATTCTCCCTACCAGAAGACAGGAGCAAAAAAAGGCCATTAGAAAACTTTACTTCCAGCTCTTAACATACATTATGACTCCTGCAATATGTCATGAAGGACCCTGGGGTTAAAAGGCGTCTGGAATTTTGAAAATGTATTATTTTTTTTTTGGGCAACTTTGATTTTAAAAAGGCAAAATTACTATATTATTGGAAGTGTTTATTTATATTTGGCAGCAGTTACATAATTTTTTTTACCATAAATATTCTGATTTGACCTTCAGATTAGATAGATAGCTTCGATATTTGACCACTATTTATGATAATAATTGGTTATAATGACATTAATTCACTAATTACAATGACACTTATTTAAATTCGGGAATAGGCCTAAATGGTATTTTGAATAGAATAACGAGACACAAACCTGTACATATTCTATCGTGTTTGCTTCCATTTATTTTTGATCAGTGCTTTGCTACACAACACAAACTTTTACTCCAAAAGTGCGCACATTATGTATCCACACGTTTACCTCACATGTATTTAAATCGAATAGAACATTGTGTATTGATCTCATACTGTCACTCTGAAATAGACTAACGTAATGGTGAGTGCTGGCTTTCTGAAAACCCCTGCATGGATTGAAGTGCGTGAACCAGGATCACGACCCAGACGGTCTCTATTAAGCGGGGGCGCTGACAGTTAAAGTCCATTTCTGATGTTATTGTTGTTTGTATTGTCATGTTGCAGTATTTTAACTTAAAAAAAAAAACACACATATATACAGTATATATATATATGTCACGAATCCGGTCCTTGGCCTTCCGGTCGATTGCCACTAGAGGTCACTCTACCATTACATTGACTCTCCACACTACACAGACTGTTACATGTCACTCCGGACTACAGTTCCCATAATCCATTGCACTTACACAGCTGAATTCACTGATCACACAGCCGTCACTATCATACGTTCACCTGAGAGCCATTACACACTCTATTTAACACTCTCTCAGTTCCTGTTCAGATTGCCGTGTATTGTTCTGCATTTTCCGCTCCCCAAGTGTTAGCTGCATTACCGAGCCTAGTGTCTTATTTTCCTTGTTTTCATCGTCTTGCCTTGTCTGTTTCCCCGTGTTCTGATCACTGCCTGTGGACCTGGATTATCCCTCGAGTCTCGTCCAATTGGATACTGTTCGCCCCTGCCTGGACCTTTGCTTTGTACCTGGATTATCCCTCTTGCCTTGCAATCAATATACCTGTTTGCCGTTGTCTGACCTATGCCTGTTTTTGACCACGTCTCTTATGAATAAAGCCTTGTAGATGGATCCGCACGCTTCCTGTATTCCCTCTGTTACAATATATATATATATATATGTAACCCAGTGTAATAATTTACAAGTTTTTTATATATATACATATATATTTCATGTGCATTTTATAAATGTATATGGTGGTGGATAAGTTCTATGTTAATTAAGTTTATAATTATTATTTTTTATTATTTTTGTATTTTGATATTTCTATTGTTTATCCAATCGTATTCACTTGTCCACGTTGGATGTCCAATCTATGCTCTAGATTAAGGTGAAGGGGGCGGGAAGAAGGAGGGCAAAGTTGAACGAGGAAGAATCGGGAGAGAACGAGGGAGAAGAGTGTGCGATCATCTGGTGTGATATTGTTTCACAAAAGATATAGTGTAACTAATGCTATAATGTGTTACAATAGTTTATGTAGTTAGTGTGTTGTCGAAACGAGAACAGAAACTTATACTACAGAGACGGAGACTGAACAGTGTCTATCTTGCTCGGATGGACTGTGTGTTTGGTTGGCGAGTCGTCAGCTTGAGGATTCGTGGCAGTTTCAGATGAGGATGTTTCCAGATGACTTGTGAGTTAACGTGAGTGCTCGGAATTCCTTTGGCCTTAAGGAAGTCGCCGCGATAGTGGGGTTGATGGACATCTAACGTCGTGAGGTGAAACATGCTCTTCTGATTGGATAGTTCAAGGTATTTTTTTTTGTTCGTTGCTCAGTGTTGAGTGAAGCGGTGTTTTGTTTATTTGTTGACCACAACGTACCCCAGCATCAAACAGGCCTGCAACGTGAAAATGACAGACTTTCATATTGATTAATGTTAAGTGTGAGCTCATATTGCCGGCTTAGTATTTTGTTGAAGAGTTTTTTGAGTTTAAGTGAGAGTTTGGGGACTCAAAGTTGAAGTATACCTAAAAATAGGGGAACAAATATTAATTTACAAGAGAAAAGTGAATATGTGAAATGTGTAATTGATTTATTATTATTTTTTCTTTCATATATGTGAATTGGTGAAATTCCTATTGCTTATTTACATAATTATTTTATTTTGAAGAAAATCCTGAAACTTGATCCTTTTACATTTTATCCAGTAAATTGTTGTTTACCGTATACTTGAGTGTTTTCCATTTATTATCATTTGAGTTAAAAAGGGGATATAAATATATATTGAGACTTCTTTGTTGGTAAAACAATTACTTTATTAACAGAAGATAAATCCTAAAATTCTAATTCATTATTGTTTATGTGATTTCATTTTAAAGTCTAAGGGACCCAAGGAACTAAGTAACAAACACAATTGTACAGAATAAGTTGAAGTGAGTAAATAGTCACACTTAGCTCACAGTATTTGATAAAACTAAGTTTATTCATACGAACTCAGAGCGCTCCATTATCTATCTATATAGGAAAGGGTTAAAAGCGCTACATAAATTGGAGGCACCGCTGGGATCCTTGCGTGTCCCGTCACAGTTGTGTGCTGTAAAATAAGAAACAAAAGTAAGTCTCAGTGATCATCTAGTTAGCACAGTGGGACCATGACTGCTTATTCTACATATCCTGGGTTGGTGGATGAGCTTAAAGGATGGTGTCGAGGAGAAATGATTAATGAGGCACATGCGCTGATGGTCATTGTCCCTGAAGATGTAGATATTTCACAAATTGAAGACACCCTCCAATCTGTTAAATGTCTGGGGCGAGTGCGTGTGAGATGACGCATGTACAACAGCAAAATGGATAGTTTGACTGTTTTATGTGAATGCAAAGAAGTTGTAGACCTTTCTAAAGTCCCTCCTGACATACTTCCCTCAGGCGGAATGGTAGCCTGGCCGATTGTCATGGTGACACGAAGTCCAGTTTCACCAAGTGCTCCCTCTAGTGCAAAGCAGAATGATTCATCTACCGCTGTGGATGATAGCAATGTTCAGGAATTGTTGGGCGCACATGATGGCTCGGCTGAGTCCATTATTCGTGCCGTGGGGGATCTCCTATCTAAAATAGAAAAACCAGTGAGCGATAGCAGCAGTTATCGCCGCCTCCGGGTTTTTTCTGGGACTGTGCCAACTCCTGTAGGAGAAGAGCCTTTAGAACACTGGTTAGAGCAAGCTCGTTTTATGGTAGAGGAAAGCGATTGCTCAGACAAAGAAAGAAGACGTCGGATTATGGAGAGTTTACGAGGTCCAGCCTTGGCAATAATAAAAGCTGCTCGTGTAACCACTGCTGATCTCAAGCCAGAACAATGTTTAGAGGCCATTGAAAGTGCCTTTGGTTCTGCTGAATCAGGGGAAGAGCTGTATATTGCTTTTCGGTTGATGCAGCAACAGCCCAGTGAAAAACTGTCAGATTTTTTTAAAAGATTGGAACAAGCTTTGACCAAAGTCATACAGCGAGGTGGTCTGTCGGTTGCTGCTGCAAGCCGTGTAAGAGTGGAACAGTTACTTCGAGGAGCAGTTGCTGCTGATCTTATGTTAGTTAATCTCAAGCTGAGGGAAAGGAAGGAAAATCCTCCATCATTTTTGGAGTTGTTGAGTGAGATTCGGAGTGAGGAAGAATACGAGGCATCTAGGGCTAAGCTAAACTCCACTGTGCATAAGATCCAAGCTAAAGCAGAGGTAGACAATAAGCAGACAGAAATTCAGAATTTAAAAACTGAGTTGAAGGAACTGAAAGCCATGTTCGCGTCTATGGCAGCCACCCCTCCTGGAGCTGTGAAAGAAGAGGCGTCTGCTGGTCTAGTTATGAAAGCTACAACCGTAGAAAGTTGTTCAGACCCTGAAGTGACTGCGCTGAAAAAACAGGTCAAAAGATTGCAGCAGAAAGTTCAAAGTAAAAAGCCCATCGCCTCGGTTGCCTCCTGGCCTGTGGAGACTTCTAGAAATTTCCCTGGTACATATAAGCCGACCACGTACAGTGATTCAGATGAATATTACTGCTACCGCTGTGGAGAAAGTGGACACTTCGCCGCAAAATGCCGAAATGCTGAAAACCAAGCAAAAGTTGTTCGAAGATTAATCCAGTCACTAAAAAAAGCCAAAAGTAGAGACTTGCTTTCATCTGAGCCAGAATCCAGTACAACCAACTGTTCAGTAAAGAGGAGTGCTGTAGACATACAAAAACCAAGGCACCTTCCAGAAGGATTGGTTGGTCCAATGTCTGTTGTTCAGCTAAAGGTGAACGGACATGAATGTGATTCCTTATTAGACAGTGGTTCACAAGTAACCATCATCTTCGAGGGGTGGTACAAGCAGCATCTGTCTGATATTCCCATTCACCCTGTCACAGGGTTGGCCATTTGGGGTTTAAGTGAGTCCAGCTACCCTTACTTGGGTTATGCCATGGTAGATGTTGAGTTCCCTGCCAAAATCACAGGAACTCAGGAAACCCTTTCAGTCTTGGCCTTAATCTGCCCGGGACCGTGTAGTCCAGATCAAACACCAGTTATTTTGGGTACCAATGCTAACCTTTTCAAGCGTTTGGCTCGCTTGTGTAGAGAAAGTACTGGAGTGGACATTACACAGACCTTGGGCATAAATGTGGGTTCAGTTTCTGAAGAATTGTCATGTGACCCTGCAAAGATCTCTGGTGAAGACGAAGGAGTGGGCAGTGTAAGGTGGCTTGGTCCTGGCCCCTTGTCCTTGTCCCCAGGAGGGGATTGCGTGGCGATCTGTAAGGTAGAGTTAAATGAACCATTAGGAGAAGAGGTTCTGCTGGTAGAGGCTTCTCCAGATGCCACTCTGCCAGTTGGAGTGTTACTGCAGCCCATGGTAGTGCCACATTCTGAAATGGATGTCCACCATTTCCCAGTACTGATGCACAATGAAACCCTGAAGGACACAGTGATTCCAGTAGGAACAGTGGTTGGTCACTTATATTCAGCAGATCCAGTAACATCTGCCCCAAAGACAGGAGACTTTGATACAAACCTCATTAACTTTGGAGATTCCCCAATTCCTGAGACATGGAAGCAGAGGTTAAGGCAGGCATTGTCGGAAAGAGCTTCTGTGTTTTCACTACACGAGTGGGACGTGGGTTTGGCGAAAGGAGTGGAACACCATATTCGGCTATCCGATTCTAGGCCTTTTCGTGAGCGCTCTAGGCGTTTGGCTCCTGCAGATATCGATGATGTTCGAAGACACATTCAGGAGCTTATGAAATCCGGCATCATCAAGGAATCACGAAGCCCCTACGCCTCCCCTATTGTAATCGCCCGAAAGAAAAATGGAAGCGTAAGAATGTGCATCGACTATCGCACACTTAATGCTCGAACAGTGCCGGACCAGTATACTACTCCTCGCATTGACGATGCATTAGACTGTTTATCAGGGAGTAGATGGTTTTCCGTCCTTGACCTCAGAAGTGGCTATTACCAAATAGCTATGTCTGAAGAGGATAAGGAAAAAACTGCCTTTATATGCCCCTTAGGATTCTATCAATTCGAGCGTATGCCACAAGGCATTACTGGGGCACCTGCGACTTTCCAACGCTTAATGGAAAAAGCTGTTGGGGATATGAACCTGATTCAAGTCCTTGTATACCTGGATGACCTGATTGTCTTTGGGAAGTCATTGGAAGAGCACGAAGAAAGACTTCTGAAGGTCCTGGACAGACTAGAAGAAGTGGGACTGAAAGTGTCATTGGACAAATGCCAATTCTGCCAAACCAAGGTTAAGTATGTTGGACATATAGTATCTGCCGAAGGCGTTGCAACAGACCCTGATAAGGTCAAGGCAGTCAGCACATGGCCACAACCAACAGACCTTAAGTCCTTGAGATCTTTTCTTGGCTTCTGCGGATATTACCGTAGGTTCATAGCCAACTACGCGGCAATTGTCCGACCTCTTACTGAGCTTACGAAAGGTTATGCCCCTACCCAGCGAGGTAAAAAGTGGGAAAAAGATCGATCAAAGGCTTACCTGAAAGAGTCTGAGCCCTTCGGAGACAGATGGAACCAGCCATGCACCGATGCCTTTGGGCAGATCATTCAGTGTCTCACTAATGCCCCAGTCCTAGCTTTTGCAGACCCCTACAAACCCTACATTTTGCATGTAGATGCCAGTCTGAAAGGGCTAGGTGCTGTATTGTATCAGGAGCATTCATCCGGAATGCAGCCTGTGGCATTTGCTAGTAGAAAACTGAGTAATTCAGAGCAGAAATATCCTATCCACCAGTTGGAATTTCTTGCCTTGAAATGGGCGGTCGTGGATAAATTCCACGATTACCTATATGGAGCTAGATTCACCGTACGTACGGATAATAATCCACTTACGTACGTTCTTACCACGGCTAAACTCAGTGCCACTGGACATCGTTGGCTGGCTGCACTATCCACCTACGATTTTAATGTGTTGTACAGACCAGGCAAGAACAATACTGATGCAGATTTGCTGTCCCGTAATATGGCAGATGAGGAAACATCAGAGGGTTGGCAAAGCATCTCTGAGACCGATGTAAGGGCCATATGCCAGGAAGTTTATGTTGATTTAAAGCTCAGCAAATCACCTAGGTATGTAGAGCAACTAGCAGCCTCACCTGAGTGTATTCCTGATGCGTATGCTTTCCCTGTTCAACTGGAATGTGACTTCTTGGAGCAAAAATCCATATCTGATTTGACAAGAGCCCAAAAGAATGATGTTGTCCTGAGGAAAGTAATTGAAGCTTTGAAGCAAGGGACGTGGCCTACTGAGGTGAAGGTGAATTCTGAATTGTGGCTCATGAAACGTGAGGAGAATAGGCTTCTAATTAAAGAAGGTTTACTTTTCCGAAACAGTAAAACACCCTCTGGAGAAGAAGTTTCCCAACTTGTCCTGCCTACTGAATTCAGGAAGGATGTGTGCAGGGTGTTGCACGATGACATGGGTCATCTGGGCATAGAAAGAACCACCGATCTCATCAGGAGTAGATTCTACTGGCCCAAAATGGCTTGCGAGGTAGAACAATACATAAAGAATTGTGGGGAGTGTATTACTCGCAAAACACCATGCAGTAAATCAGCTCCTTTGCACCAAATTACCAGCAATGGACCGATGGATCTGGTCTGCATAGACTTCCTCTCACTTGAGCCCGACTCAAAAGGAATAAGTAACATCTTGGTAGTCACAGATCATTTTACACGGTACGCCCAGGCATTTCCCTCAAGGAATCAGACAGCTCGCACTGTAGCCAAGATCTTAGTGGACAAGTATTTTGTGCATTATGGCTTACCTGGGAGGATTCATTCTGACCAAGGGCGAGACTTTGAGAGTCATTTAATCAAAGAGCTCTTGCTACTGTTGGGGATTCGAAAATCACGTACCACTCCATATCACCCTCAAGGTGACGCTCAGCCCGAGAGGTTTAATCGGACCTTGCTCTCGATGTTGGGAACCTTGGGACATGAGAAAAAACGTCAGTGGTGTCAGCATGTGGGGTATCTGGTTCATGCCTATAACAGCACGAAATGTGATGCTACAGGGTATTCTCCCTACTATTTAATGTTTGGAAGGGAAGCAAGACTCCCTGTTGATCTTTGTTTCCAAACGTCTGCTGATGGAACAGAGGAAAGACAACATTTTCAGTATGTCGCCAAGCTGAAAAGAGATCTAAAAGAAGCTTATCAACTAGCTTTAGAAGCTTCAAACAAAGTGCATCAACGAAACAAGAGAGCCTATGACAGCAGAGTTAGATTCCAGGTCTTGGACATTGGTGATAGAGTGTTGTTGAAGAATCTGGGATTGAGAGGAAAACACAAACTTCAGAGTCGATGGAGTTCTTTGCCATATCTGGTGGTTGATAAATTGCCTAACTTACCCGTGTATAAGGTGAAACCTGAACATGGTAGAGGAGTAAAAACCATCCATCGAGATCACCTCTTACCCATTGGACAGTCTGTGAGAATGCTGGAGAGTCCAGGATATGCAGCATCTGAAAAGGCAAGAAAACATTCAAACTCAACCCAAACACACAAAAAAGTGCTAAAAGAAACCCAAAACCACTTATCTGAGATGACAGAATCCTCAGAGTCAGAGTGTGAAAGGTTTAATGTGCCTTACCAGAAGTATGTGCACAAGTTGTTGGAAAATAAGATGACCAGGGACAGATTTCTTGATAGCAATGCAAATGAACAAGAAGCTGGTGATACTGGTCAGGAGGGAGAGTGCACTGACAACGACATTGTTGGTGAATCGGAGTCAGACTCAGAAGTTGAACCAGACACTGTGACTATTTCTGAAAGGAAGTGCCCAAGACCAAAAGCGGTTATGCCTCCTAGTCAGAGATCCCATAGTAAAAGACCTGTGAAGCCTGTTATAAGACTCACTTATGACGAACCAGGAAGAAGTAGTGACCACCCAATTGAAATAGTCCATAGAGGGGTCATTATTAAACTAGGTCAGAGTTAAAATAACTAAATGAACAACGAGGTATAGACTGTAAAGTTTTGATTTAATTGTCTGATGGGGACATTCAGACAATTAGAAAGGGGAGGGTGTAACCCAGTGTAATAATTTACAAGTTTTTTATATATATACATATATATTTCATGTGCATTTTATAAATGTATATGGTGGTGGATAAGTTCTATGTTAATTAAGTTGATATTTATTATTTTTTATTATTTTTGTATTTTGATATTTCTATTGTTTATCCAATCGTATTCACTTGTCCACGGTGGATGTCCAATCTATGCTCTAGATTAAGGTGAAGGGGGCGGGAAGAAGGAGGGCAAAGTTGAACGAGGAAGAATCGGGAGAGAACGAGGGAGAAGAGTGTGCGATCATCTGGTGTGATATTGTTTCACAAAAGATATAGTGTAACTAATGCTATAATGTGTTACAATAGTTTATGTAGTTAGTGTGTTGTCGAAACGAGAACAGAAACTTATACTACAGAGACGGAGACTGAACAGTGTCTATCTTGCTCGGATGGACTGTGTGTTTGGTTGGCGAGTCGTCAGCTTGAGGATTCGTGGCAGTTTCAGATGAGGATGATTCCAGATGACTTGTGAGTTAACGTGAGTGCTCGGAATTCCTTTGGCCTTAAGGAAGTCGCCGCGATAGTGGGGTTGACGGACATCTAACGTCGTGAGGTGAAACACGCTCTTCTGATTGGATAGTTCAAGGTATTTTTTTTTGGGTTCGTTGCTCAGTGTTGAGTGAAGCGGTCTTTTGTTTATTTGTTGACCACAACGTACCCCAGCATCAAACAGGCCTGCAACGTGAAAATTACAGACTTTCATATTGATAAATGTTAAGTGTGAGCTCATATTGCCGGCTTAGTATTTTGTTGAAGAGTTTTTTGAGTTTAAGTGAGAGTTTGGGGACTCAAAGTTGAAGTATACCTAAAAATAGGGGAACAAATATTAATTTACAAGAGAAAAGTGAATATGTGAAATGTGTAATTGATTTATTATTATTTTTTCTTTCATATATGTGAATTGGTGAAATTCCTATTGCTTATTTACATAATTATTTTATTTTGAAGAAAATCCTGAAACTTGATCCTTTTACATTTTATCCAGTAAATTGTTATTTACCGTATACTTGAGTGTTTTCCATTTATTATCATTTGAGTTAAAAAGGGGATATAAATATATATTGAGACTTCTTTGTTGGTAAAACAATTACTTTATTAACAGAAGATAAATCCTAAAATTCTAATTCATTATTGTTTATGTGATTTCATTTTAAAGTCTAAGGGACCCAAGGAACTAAGTAACAAACACAATTGTACAGAATAAGTTGAAGTGAGTAAATAGTCACACTTAGCTCACAGTATTTGATAAAACTAAGTTTATTCATACGAACTCAGAGCGCTCCATTATCTATCTATATAGGAAAGGGTTAGTCGCTACTAAAATATATATATATATATATATATATATGGAATTTTATATGCTCTGTTTGGTGGGTTAGCATTACCCTGAGGGGATATTTTATAAAAAATAATTCAGCAGAGGCAGGGATGCATAGACCAGAAGGGGGTAATCCCCCCATCCCCCCTACAAATCTCACCCTGGTCAACACATTACAATTCCTGTCTGCTCCAGTTTTGTTTGATTTACACACTTGTTGATTGACCCTGATAGAGGCAGTATACTGAAAATCAGTGGTTCTCAATTCCAGTCCTCGCGATCTCCCGCTCTGCACATTGTGTATATATATCTTATCACTTCAGATGTTTGTTCTATTCATCTGAATCTGAGGTGGTACAAGTTGTAGCTCTTAGAAAACTCCCAGTTTACAAGTTGTAATTATGACTTCTACGAGGACGTGAACTCTTTTTACAAGGTGGTATCTCGTAATCATGGTAATTACAATATGGCGTGACCCACTTCTAGAGTGCCATGTTGAGGGTATGGAGTGCACATCCCTCTCTCAGAAGCACATTTTGCAGCCCGCTTCCCAATTCAATGAAATTCACTAAATTAAATGCAACCAAATGCTCTCTTGTTTCTGATATAACGTAAATCCAATGATATACAGCTGCAAATTGTTATTTACTGGAGGTGTATATTGAGGTACGTTTTGAACATACAGTAGGACTGTTTGCGTCAAAATCAAGATTCATATCAACACACACTGTACAATTAAAGGAACTGTTCACATCTTTTTCTCATGGTACATGAAAGGTATACATTTTTTTAACAATATATTGAAGTTTGGCAACCATAAATGCTCTCTTAAAGTGCACCAAAACAATACCATCACCATATAATACCATATAATAGTTGAGAAATGCAAAAATATTAGGCGGCACAACTGTTTTCAACATTGATAACAATAAGAAATGTTTCTTGAGCAGCAAATCAGCATATTAGAATGATTTCTGCAGGATCATGTGACACTGAAGACTGGAGTAATGATACTGAAAATTCAGCTTTGCATCACAATAATAAATTCAATTTAAAACATAATAAAATAGATTTACTGGACTTTTTCTACTCTTATTCATATAAAACACAATCAACAACAAAATTATAAATAAACTAACAAAGCACAAATTAGATGAGGTTGTTGCTCCAGCAAAAATATCTGCATTCCCAGCTTCCTTTTATCCAGCCGTGACAATATGGTGTATAAAATTGAAAAACTGTAGAGCAGATCGGCACAGTCACAAATCCCAAATGATTCCATTCCATTTCATTATGCAAATGCACTGAAGTCTGTGCACGCATGTCATTGTTTTAGTTTATAAGAAGAAAGCAGAACCTTAAAGGGTTAGTTCTTCCCAAAATGAAAATTCTGTCATTAATTACTCACCTTCATGTCGTTCTAAACCTGTAAGACATTCGTTCATCTTTGGAATTCAAATTAAGATATTTTTGATGAAATTGGAGAGCTCTCTGACCCTCCCATAGACAACAACGCAACTGTAGTTTCCCCAGGTCCAGAACGAGTAAAGGACAATAACGGTAAAACAGTCCATGTGGCATCAGTGGCTTAACCTCAATTTTGCGACGCTACGAGAATACTTTTTGTGCGAAAAAAGAAAAAGAAAAAAAGACTTATTCAAAAATTCTTCTCCCCCGAGTTACCGTCTTCCGCCATTTTAGAGAGTATCACAACGCATACGCACGCTTTCCCCTAAGTGTAAACAATGCTGATTATGCAGATTACGTTCATGCGCACGCTTTCTCCTCCAAACGTAAACAACGCTGATTACGTCGAATACATTCTTGGATACTCTCCAAAATGGCGGAAGACGTAACTCGGGGGAGAAGAATTGAATAAATTATGTTATTTTTGTTTTCTTTGCACACAAAACGTATTCTCATAGCTTCGCAAAATTGAAGTTGAGCCACTGATGTCACATGGACTGTTTTGCCGATGTCCTTACTACGTTTCTGGACCTGGGAACATTACAGCTGCGTTGCTGTCTATGTAGGGTCAGAGAGCTCTCTAATTTCATCAAAAATATCTTAACTTGTGTTCCGAAGATGAACGAAGCTCTTACGGGTTTGAAACGACATGAGGGTGAGTAATTAATGACAGAATTTTCATTTTTGGGTGAACTAACCCTTTAAGACAAACTGACAGGCAAACAGACACTGTTCTACAGGACTTCACTGTCTGCTAGTTCTTATCGGCCTAGAATTGACACGTCCATAACAGCTGGCAATGACAGATATGAATATTGATGATGTGTGCTTAATGAAGCTGTAATGACACATGTATGTCTACACATGACGCAATGCTTGCATCAATGCAAAGGTTGTTGAGTTTCAGATGAGGAAGTAATCACAAGTGCTGCCTTTCACAGTGCGTCCTGTCCACCTGGGACCTCTCATGGTGGAGGATGGGTGTTATGTTAATAGCACAGTACATGTCAAGTTTATCAAGACAATTGCATTATTAAGGCAATTACTTCCCTGTTACTTAGCTTATTTAAAAATAAATGTTAATGCGGGACTCAAGTACAAGACTCTTTGATCTATCACTCATGTACCTTGACCATCAGTCACTCCATAATAAATAAATAAATACACAATTGTTGGTGTAATTTAAAAAAGCATGAGTGTACTGCTTGTAGATTATACATTGTAATAATTATAAATTCAGGTGACTGAGGGAAAAAATGACAATTATCCTGAATTAACCCTACATTTTGTAAGAATACACAGATTAACAATCAATAGGACTACTATTTGGATCTTGTTTTCTGTATGTTAATAATAATAATAATAATAAAATATTATTATTATTGTAATATAACACCTTAAAAATATGTCCAATTGTTGTAAAAATTACAAGTGAGTTTATGCATCACAACATTATTATATACAGCATGAAAAATAAATATTGCTATTGATATTTGCTAAAAAATAATATTAACAGTTTTAGTAAAATATTAGTATTTTTAAGGATTAATCTGAGTTAACGTGAGTTTTAGTTTTTAAGGTAGGGGAAATGAGCATGTCCTATTAAACATCCAGTATCGGCTGATAAATCCAAAATAAATTCTGTAATATCAGCAGATATCTGATATAGTGTAGACACTATATATCGTAAATCCCTAGAATACCTTTCTGGTCATGATTAAAAGCCTCTTTAGGGAGTTTTTTACCCTGAAAACAAACTATTTTAAATAAGACCATCACCACACAGTTGTTCAAAAGAAAAAGCCTGGATGATTCATTAATGCTTGGCTAATTAATAGATTCTTATTTTAGAAAAAACTAAAAGTAAAACCCTGAGTCCAACGGAATTAACCTTCATATGCACACAAAAGGCTGATCCAATCCTCTTTCTTTTGTCCAGTAACTACAGAGAGCAGGACGAAAATAAACAGCTGAAAATCAAACTCAAGCATTTGAAGAAGAAAGCACTTTTGCTGCTCAAAAAGGCTGCCAGAGGCAAATAAGGATTAGTGGTGGGCTATTTCACTTCAACCAACATAACCGCTGATCTGAACCTTTGGTGGTTTACGCATGAAAAAAAAAATCCTTAGGAAGCAGTCATAAAAAAATAACTTAAAAATGATTTATGTCATCACATAAATGTCCTAATGCTACTGTACTGCCCTGTTGATTTACAATAAATAAATAAATAAAAATTATCCATCCATCCATCCATCCATTAATTTTCATCATATTTACACTCTCACTCTACCTACAGACAATTTAGTGTTTCCAATTCATGTAATCTCACAATGACATCACATATGCAATTATATTCTAAAATCACCCAATAAATATGTGAAACGCGGCTGTTTTACACATCTAAAGCATATCAAGTGAATAAACTTGTCTTCATCAGCTCACCTTTTAACATAAATCATGAGAAACCATAAACACTTTCATTTCACCCCTTCATTCAACAGCTTGGTTCATGCTTGCTAGAATCAACAGCTTATCAGTTATTTTATCCATGTTGGAACGGTTTCCGCAGTTCAGTTCACTGTTGGAGGAACTGGAGAGCTGAATGAATCAGCATCATAGGATCATATGCGCCGGTATTTGGGCTCATTTCGAGTCTGAGTGACTGTCATTCACATCCGAAAGTGAGTTTTGATCTGCTCGAGCCTCTAACTGTTTCAGACGGTTCAGACTGATTTGGTGTACTGGTTCATCCAGTTGACTAAATGGAGCTGGTTCAAAAGAATGATTTGTTCGCGAAGCGGGCATCACTCCGGAGTGTTTGCCTGAGTGTTTGCCTCAGGTAATAATTATGTAAATAATGTTTCTTTTCTTAAAGAGTTTTTTTTTGCTTCATTAGACCTTATATATCCTCAGGAGCCATGCGTATTCAATTTTTTTTCAAACTATTCATTTAAGACTCCTAAATGTCATCTTCACATGTAAAATGAGTAACAGCACTCGTAACAGCGGGTTTGATGTTGAGTCTAATATACTGTAGTTTTTAACTGCCCCATCCTTCAATAAACATTTTATGTAGAAATGTTAAAATTTGCACAAAACACCCCATGCAGAAGAAAAGACAAAATACCAAAGGTAATTATATATATATATATATATATATATATCTATATATTACCTAATATATATAAGGGACTTTGTTTTCTTGGATTCACTTAAAGGATATGCAGAGTTTTAGGTGCTACACACAGTTTGTCAGCACAGGGTTTGGCAGAATTTCCCATATGGTATTTTATAAGTATGATGTGAACACTACTTATACAATGTTCTCTACTAATGCACCATGTGATTGTCAATACATATTTACAGTTCACTACCTTTTATATGTGTATGACATCCTAGACATGTCAACCTCATATCCCCATTGAAAATTCTCCAATAGAATTATATCTATTGGAAACAGCACACTGTCCATTTAGCCCACCTCTGTGAACTCTGGGCCTATAGCTCCCCTCTTAATATGCTGAATTAAAGCTCTTCAACCTTTCATTCTTAGTAATGCTGGCGCTGAGAGCCAAGGTCTCTGAGGGTTGGAATCGATGTGGAATAGCTAAACAGGCACAGGCACGGGGGAGACGGCAAGAGAAAGAGAGCGAGAGAGGGGTTATTAGTCTTCCTCATTATCATACAACACACAAATGGTTTGGCGTGGCACACGGGGCGAGCGGCCTGGTGAAACGCTCTTTTATTTTCTCCCTCTCAATCACCCTCACTCCTCACTGGCTTTCTTCACACTGTCATGGCTGTAAATCAGCATGTGAAGTAAAACAGAAAGCTGGAGCGCACCCAGAGGATCTATGGGCTACACAGGGGAGGTTTTCATTAGCACTATTGGTTTTTCTATAAACATTATGTCTTCCGAGGCTGCCAATGACTTTAAATACATGTTGGCTCAGAAACACAATGTGTTATACGTAACTTTAATTGAAGTGAATGCCCTGCCATGCCCTCTTACTTTATAAAAAACAGCTGCTAAATGCCTCTCTAACATAGGTGGATAAATTACATTTTTTTCCCAAAAACTACTGCATTTTTTTTTTTTTTGCTATAAGATATATGTGTTAGCAGCAATGGTATGTATTAAATGTAATACAATCACACGGAGATTGCAACACTTGAAAAGATTAAAGGTGAAAACCACATTGTTTACATGTCTGTCTGGTGTTTTTAATATACTTCTAATATGCAAATTCATCAGTCAACATATTTGCTGAGCATTTTCTCCTTAAAACTGCATTGTACCAAAGACAGTCACAAAAAATGCATTTTGAAACCACCCCTGTTTTCTATTTCCACAAATATGTAACCAATGCCATAAACTTGCATTTCATATCATCAGAAAAGCATTTTTTCCTAGGGATGTTGATTTTTAAAAGGTAGCTGTCTGAGACGGCAAACAAGAGCATGGTTTGTGTGACATTAGCAACACATTATTAGCTGTAACGTGTAACATTTATAACATAGTCAAGTAAATGGCTAATGATATCAATTACCATTATGTGTACGACGCTGTAGAGAGCGATACATAAACTGGATTACCATTCAGACACATCAACTTCTAGATGATGCTGTTTAAGTCGCTCTTCCTCAGTTGCCACTTGCCGTTGTGTATCATTGATTACTTCAGTTAACCGTGTGATAACGAAACAGGTAGTCCAAGCTGGTGTGATTGAGTGGAGGCAGAGACTAATTTGAATATTCATGAAGAAAGTATTGTCAAGGGCGAATAAAACAAAAACTATTTTCATCGCCACAACTTAACTTTTGTGACATTGTCAGATAGTAACTGTGATGTCACAGTAACGTAGTGCATCAGATAGTTGTGTGTTGGTAATTTTTATTTTAAAATGTATTTTTATATGTGCGGATGTGCAGTAGCTAACCTATTTTATGTCCTCATTTGCCGAAACTAATTTAAAGACTATTTCAACATAAGTGAAGGAGCAATTCAGAGTCATTAATTCTCTTTATAAAAAAAAAACCAACATCAAAAACACTAGACATTAATATGAATATTAAATCATTGTAATAAAGGAAATGCAGCAAATCATATTTTCATAAACTTTTGTCGTGACAAGGTAAGGAAGTTACGTTGTGACAACCGTAAAAGTGAAATTCCTGTATCTGTTGCCACAACCATGTCAGTCAGTAACTGTGATGTGGAAAATACTATCAAAAATAGCAATATTTACAATATAAACAAGCAATATTAAACATATTTACATGAATGAACGCATTCAAGTTGGGATTGAGCATCATAATAATGTGTGATATGTGAAAGATGTGTTATCAAGCATACTTGATTGTAGACAGATGATTACCAAATAATCACAGGTAAATATTAACAAAAGGACTTCTAGTAGACTGTGGGTAATATTACTTAACCAATCTGACGCAGTTTAACTTTTTTGATACAACTGTCGAGAAACTGAGAGAAACTCAGCTTGAATGTGCTCCCGGTCATCATGGCAACTCTCAACGGTCACCCGTAGGCTTCATGAATAATAGAATTGGACCTTAAAATAAAGTGTGACCATATAGACATGTTCCAATGTGCTTATTAAAACATTAAAACTTATTTATTAAAACATATAATGGAACATACTAAAGCAAGGTTACATGTTAGCAAAGGCCAGATATATTGCTAGTCTGCTTTCGGCATTTACATTCTTCTAAATCTTAGTTTTGAGCTTCATATTTTTCACTCACATTTGCTTGTAATATACAGCATAGAAATAAGTTAAACCTTTTTGATACTTTTCATTAATAAAATATATGAAATGTCATGAACGTTTGATTCTTACATCTAAAAAAACTCATATAATGTGTTTCTTGATCGGTTTTCTTTGTTTTTAAACTAGTGAGAATGTGAAGTGTTTTAAAAGTTCATTTTCTAAAAGTCACAATTATCCTTATTTGAAGAAACACTTCAATAATTAAATTTAATCTGCTTATGTATTTACTTGGAGAAATATAAATCGCGCCAGCAACTTACTTGTATATGTCACGAATTCAGTCCATGGACTTTCGTTTATTCACCACCAGATGTCACCCTTTCCACTGCATTGATTCTCGCACTACACAAACTGTTGCATATTACCCCGGACTACATATCCCATCATTCAATGCACTGATTGCACACAGCACTGATTTCACACAGCACTGATTGCACACAACTGTTTCTAATCACCTCACTCACTATATAACACCCACTCTAACCACCTTTCTCTGCTGAGTATTGTTTAGCCTGTACCCCTTTCCGAGTCTCTGTGTTTTCCTTGTTTTGCCTTGCCTGTTTTTGCGGTTTTTGATCTTTGCCTGTTTCCTTGGATTTCTCCCTCTCGTCTCACCCCTCTGGTGATTCTGTCTGTAATGGTGACATACGCCTAGACGGGGGACTATTCTTGTGTTTTGCCGCCTATACCTGTTTGCCAGGTGTTTTGACCCTGCTGTTTTACCACGGTCTTAAATAAAGCCTGCAGATGGATCCACATGTCTCACGTCTTGTCAGCCCCGTTACAATAGCGTTATAGCGAAGTGTACCATCGGCAGAACTCTTTCTCTTAAATAATTAGTATTTTCTAAATAAGTATTCTTATAAACATGAAACTATATAACATCTCATTTCAGTTATTGCTTCCTGAAAGTTTAAATATTAACGGTCGAAGACAGAAGTTTCCCCAAACATTGTTGTGTCCCGTTGTGCTAAAGGGACGATTGACCACCTTATTCCAGCAGAATATCTACTCCTTTTCAGCACAACACCCTCAATACAAGCAAAGTATTTAAGGGTAAACACTAGAGACAGACTTCCTTTACATCCTTTATACCCTACTCACACTCTTCACAACAATACAATAGAACAGCACAATATATTAAAGGGGTCATATGATGCGATTTAAATTTTTCTTTTCTCTTTGGAGTGTTACAAGCTCTTGGTGCATAAAGAAGGTCTGTAAAGTTGCAAAGTCTCAAAACCAAAGAAATATTCTTTATACAAGTTAAGAGTTAACACGCCTACCTAAAACAGATAATTTCTAACACGCACCCACATTCAGTCACGATCTGGCCAGCGTTTGATAAAATGCCGCCCAAATGTTCATGCAGAGAAAGAAGGAGTAACTTTTAGTCTCGCTGTAGTATTGCCGCTGCCATATCGTGAAGACGTGTGTGTGTTTTGTTTGTGAAAGCGAAACTACTTTGTTTGTCTTCCAAAAGAGGACGAAATCCGCTTTGTCATGCCTAGAGCTGACCCGTGCTTGTCGCTGAGGAAATACATCAACTTCACCGTGGACGAAGCAGAATCCAGCCCGCCTCAGCTCACTCTATCACGGCCTCCCCAGCGCACGCTAAGACGGGGCCTTACCCTCCACGGTAGGCCGCTGTGTTTTTTCGTTGCCACTGATGATTCAAATGTGAGTTTTGGGCAGTGTAGAGTAGCACTTGTTGTTTGTCATTTCTCCGATCACAAATGCAGACATGGTTTTATGTTTACGCGGCGCGATGCAACGCAACGCGTAAAAAGACAGTATAAATCATTATAATCAGTAATTGTGTCCCCACTGGATGCAACAAATGCCTAGTTTATAAAGGGTTTTAATGTTTTTGTCTCATCGCTCCGGCCGGACGCGGCATCAACAGTACGTGAGGGGCGTAACATTTCCGTCTCACGCTTGAGGTATTCGGCCAATCACAACGTGCTGGATAGCTGGCCAATCACATCACACCTCGCTTTTTCAGACTGATGTGCTTTGTAAAAATCGACGCGTTTCAAAAAGGCGGGGCATAGAGGAGAAACAATAATGTACAGTATCATGTGGAAAATAATGTGTTTTTTGAACCTTAAACCGCATAAACACATTTCATTACACCAAATACACAAAATAATGTTCTTTTTAGCAGCATCATATGGCCCCTTTAAATAAAAATAATCCACCAATGAATCCTCACTGAACATCATGATTGTGGTGACCAAAGGGGATGCAGTGCTGACAAAGTCCTAGTACAGCTCGGCCACTTGGAGGACTGAGAGGTCAGCAGCTCGCTGGTGACACATCTAAAGGGTACTCCTGAAATAAAAATAAAGTATTATTTTTTTTCACTTTTATTCTGTAGTCTGACAGTTGATATTTTACATTATTTTCATCTTCCTTAGTATGTTTGAATTATTTGACCTAAATGGATGTCATGCCATGATTTTGTACGGTTAAAAAAAAAAAATGCACATAATGCTCTCAAATGCCCATTAAATAAATATTGTCCACAGAAATGCTGTATTACTCTACGTTCATCCAGAAATCCTATGTATCACACAGAGCAGAGGTTATGTTCTGCTATGTCTCATTTATAATCTTTCAGATTAAGCTAATAAAAATTATTTAAACCAAATGCATGTATTTATATATTACACTATCCCTTAATCAATCAAGTTTATTTTAAAAGGATTTGATAAGTCACTTAAACTTACCATTGTTCTAGGCTTGTGCCAGCTCTGTTCTCTTTCAGCATGAACAGGAGGAACTTCACCGATGCCGAGCTGTGAGTGTTGTGCTGTCTGGGAGCGCAGCATTACTGCGGTCACACAGTGTTGTCCCAGCATCACAGGAACAACTGTAATACAGGGAGGGAGTCATTTAACCGTCTGTGAAGATAATTAAACTATAACAAAAGTCATGTATTAATATTCTATTTAAATATTTGTTTAATATTTAAGTAGAAAATTAAAAAGAAATGTGTTAAATATTAAATATTGCTTAATATTTAAATATTGTATTTACATACCCACATGCTGTAAGGAGTACTATTATCCAAATGTAAAATCTTTTTACAGAATAGTTTCACTTTGCCTGTCTCTGTACAGAAACCTCAAAAACGTTTGTATAAAAGACTTAAGCTAATATCTTGCCTTCCTCACTGGGCTGAAACACAACACCCTCACGCTTATCTCTCATTGTCACCTGATTCTTGTTCGAAATTGAGAAATTATTCAGTTAATTTTCATAGTCCAAAAATCGTATACATTGCATAAGCACATCAGTCAAAATTAATACAATATAAGTAAACACGTCATCTAGATAGATTAAAACAAATAATGAGAAGACCGGTATGAACTGTAAGAAACTTGAACTTAGCTAGATTCGCTAGTTGAATATAGCATGAGAATACTCACCCCTCAAAGTGTCGATGTAACTCGAAACCTCTCCTTCTTGCTGTTAGGAGTGACAGCTGACTGCCTCACAATGCGATTATCATTGTTCACAGTAATCCGGGGAAACTCTTTTAAAAAGCGAGTGTAAAATATCAACTTCTCCCGTGTAGCGTCTGGACCACTCCAACACACAATATATATTTTGTTAGCTAGATTTCACAAATACTTTGTAACACCCCAGGACGCCGAACAAGACCCTGGTTTCATGGGAACCCGATACATTTACAACCTTGTGGAAAGCGAGCCGACTACTTAGCTGCATTCTACAGAAACAAAGGGACACAAATGCACAGGAGAAATGGACTTTTCTACTAATTAATTCATAGGAAAACCTTTTCTTTGAATGAACACACATTTTCTTCAGGCCATTGTGTATATTATTGCTGTTTTGTATTAATCTGTTGTATTATAGACTATTTTTATTCGTGCTTACGATAAACCACTCATTCAGATAACCTTACATATAGCTTGTTTAGTATCTATGAATTCGCCTTCTGATGATCTAAACAAGAATGTATATTATTTGTTGGTACGTAGGCAATATATTAGTGCCCTGAGAATCTTTAGTATTTTCAATCAAAGTTTCAGATACTAAAGTACCATGTTTCCACAAAAAGAGCCATAAACTCCAACAGGATCTCAAAACGCACATGGGATTCCGGGCTTTTCTCATTGGATAAGCCCATCTTGAGAGGCGGGGATCTTCTCTGACCTTAAAGCTGACACACCATGTGACCGCCCAGTCGGTGGTTCGGTCAGATGCAGATGAAGATGTGAAAAAAAAACGCTTCAGGATACCAAAGCATCTGTGCCAGGCCTTTTCTTCGGCCTAGTCCTTTCCATTCATCAAGTGACACTGACTCAAACTGGTTCTTCTCATCGACCCGAATTCAGCAAAGATCTACGGGAAGCTTTAAGATTTGCATCAGGAATCTCTTTCAGACCGCCGAGACTCGCTAAGTATCAAACTTAGTCTTATTAATTGATACATTAAGTATCAGTTACACCTTTTACAAAGGTGTGTTTGAACTAAGAATCTGAGGTATCCCTCAGGTGTAGATCTGCTGAATAAGCAAATGGTTCCAAAAATTCATTCTTTATGCCTCTTTCTATGCCCTGTGAGAAACTTTAACCCTTTGACTATACCAACGTATGTGTCGTGTGGGTGTGTGTTGTGATGTGTTGTTAGACCCGGCCTCTTATGTGTTTATGTAGTATGTTAGACAATTTAAGTGTTTATGTAGTTAATAAAAACCTTACTTTTATCACACTTGACGTGTTCATTGTTTACTCATAACCGGAGTCAATAATCATGCAGATTTACGTTACAAACTTATAGAATTGTACAGTAAGAAGGTTATTTCCTTTAACCAGGAAATTAACGTTCTTAGAATTGACAAGACGGTTGACCCTGAGTAGTCAGCTAAATATCTACAGTGGATCTAAAAAATTAATAATTAATCATAATTAGTTATGGTTAATTATTCATATTTCCCCATGAGCTGATCCGCTACACCCGCAATGTCTCCACAGTTAACGCCAATAGCAAAAACAGCTTTGGGGGCGCTGCACAGGATGCAACTGAGCTGGCTGAGGCAAAAAGCGGAAGTGATTGTGCATAGAGTCTATTGAGGATAGTAGGACTACAGCAGTCATGTTTCCCCTCCACTGCTTTCTGAGAAAAGCAGTGAGCTGCGGACCGCCCGCACTCCACATCCTTCATCCCCAGGTCAGAGCTGTGGAGCACAGGGTGCATCTCACTCTCACTGTCAATGGCATTTAATCGATTTCAGATCACAGCTCCAACAATAGTACAGAGAAGCCTAGAGTATCATCTCAGAAACACACCACAGGTCCATGGAGTGCACTGGGGTTCGCTCAACCTGAGTTCAATGCTGTTCTCTTTATAGATCCTGTCTTTCTCCGAAAAATATGTTTTGTGAGATGTCTACATTAAAAAAGGGACAGTGATGATATCATTACACAGAAACACACAGGGCCAAAACTTAATAATTACAGATTATTTTCAGGGAAATGTTTATGGAGAACATGTGTGGCATGTTATCGATAACAACAGAAAATTATTTTGGAAAATGTGTTTCCAGTAAAACAATAGAATCAACAACAACAGTCCAAAGGGCAAGCAATACCACTAAAATTTAATAAAATTAATTAAATTATACACTGTTTTGAATGTATAACCATTTATCTTACATTATGTTTTCATTTTAAAAAATTAGTTTGTTTGGTAATTTTGTTATATGCTTGTCTTTTCTATTTATTTATTATACCTTTAATTTATATTTATTTTAGTGTTAGCAATTTTACTCCTTCAACTTAGAAAAAATTAGAAATAAAAATGTGCCTTGGAACACGAAATGAAATACGTTTAAGATTTTAATATAATATGTAATTTTATTTCAGTTTATTTCAATTACCAAAAATTATTTTAATAGTTTTAGTTAACAATTACAAAACTCTTGCAACTTTACTGCTCTCATGTAAAACCTCCATTAGTTTGGTACATAATAGGCGTAGTACTGAACACATATCATTATTATATATATAGAGATTTATATAGGATATTATATGTTAGTGTTATATTATATATATATCTATATATATCTTAAAATAATTAAATTTTTGTATATATACTTTTTTTTTCTGTAAAAACAATAAAAAAAATGTAGGTCATAGGTCAAGTTTGGAATGACAAAAGAGTGAGAAAATAAGTTTGATTTTTCGAGTCAACTATCCCTATTAGCTTTCACAGTCAGACTGTAAACATGAATTGTTTTTATGCAATGAAGGACAGATAAAAACTGTCTTTGTTAATCAAGGCCACAGATGCAGTACACAAATATTGGATTAAAAAAAACAACCTAGAATTCTTCTAATAACCTGCATTGGACCTTTTTTTTTTTTTTTTTACTCAGGACATCACAGCACTGTGATCAAACATTAAAAACTGTGATTCTTATTTTCTGTCTGGCAAGTAAAAACCTTTGATTAGCATCTTAACAACAAGATTGACTTGTATTAAATGTGCAACAGTAAAGAAAATTTAAAAATGAGATAAAATAAAAGAGGTAGACCCTTTTTAAGATAATCCCCAGACTTTCATGTGTCTCACAAGTCCATTGCTGCCCACTGATCAAACAGAAACATGAAATGCTGTGAAATCTCCACATAAAATGATCCATTAGCCAGAGAGATGCCCAGAGATGAAAGGCACCCTTGCATTCTGCCCTACCGACACAGTGCTCCGTGTAAATAACCTTTTGCTCCGAATACTGCCCATACATATTCAGCTAGAGAGAGAAAGAGAGAGTTCATGGGAGTGTTTTCTGAGTGTGTGAGCAACAGAGCGAGATAATTAATGCACGTCATGGCTGTCTGATTATTTTCCAGGAAAAAGCATGATTATCAAACTCACATTCATAATCACACACACACACACACACACACACAAACAGCACTCTAGTGTACAACACAGTTATATGCTTACCTTCATAGAGTAAACACTGCTTAGAATCTGCTCACATTGATGTTAATGTTCAGTATATATGCTTGTCAAAAATACAAAATGTTTTGTAAAGTTTATGGGGAAAATAAACTAAGAATAAACTGCAATTAACTTTGTGTATTTGCACACAATGCCTGGATATCTGTATATTTTCCTGGTAATGGCATTCTTCTACATGATTTAATGAATTACTGCTGGCATGACGAATAGAAAATGTTCAAAACAACAACAAAAAAAAGTTCCTGTAAATAGTAGAGATTGGTTCTAGTAATGCCAAGGTCATGGGTTCAGATTCCCAGAGAAAAATATAAACTGACAAATATTTAAAGGGGTCATCTGATGCTTTTTTAAAGATCATTATTTTGTGTATTTGGTGTAACAGAATATGTTGACATGCTTTAATGTTCAAAAAACAATTTTTTCAAATACTGTACATTATTGTATTTCCTCTATGCCCCGCCTCTCTCAAAGCTTCATTCTCTACAAAGTCCCTCCTTCCACAAGCGCAGTCTGCTCTGACTGGCCAGCTGAACCAGTGCATTGTGACTGGCCGAACACAGCAAGCACTCGTCGAAAATGTAACACCCCTTACCATAATCACAAGCTTCATCTTTCAAAATAAATGTAAAGACCAGAGCCCGAAAGGGGAACAGAGTCAATGACAGACACAGTGATGAAGCTGATATATGTTTGCAGTACACAAGCCACAGTTAAGACAGCGGACTCCACTTGTGTGACCTGTGAACCCCGCACTTCTATCTCGAGCACGCACTCGCTCGCACACACACACATACACACGCGATGTGCAAAACTCCGCATTTGAACAGTCAATAGCAAATACTTAAACTAATAACAAAACAGTAGCTGATTCAAAAGCACCAAATTGTCATAGCAAAGTCAGAATAACCTCCTCTCCTAGGTTCATGAAACGGTCATCCATAAAATGCATTGCTGTTCTGTTGTAAGTAATCTTAAAGATTCCTAAATCCATCTACTTCTGGAAGGCCAAATAAAGTGCTTTTGCTTTCACCTAGAAACACACAGCGTCTCCCTGACATGGCTGCTTCAACACTAACTGCGGTTACTGAAACCACGCCTTCTTTCTTTGCTGCACATTTGGGCGGCATTATGCTAATTTTCCACATAGTGAGGTAGATATGTGGGGTGCGTGTTAGAACGAGCCGTTTTAGGGGGGGCGTGCAGAGTCTTAACTTTGATAAAGAACATAGAGAACCAAATCTCTTTGGTTTTGAGACTTTAGTCAAAGCAACTTCAGGGATCTTATCTATTCACAAACAGCTTGTAACACTCCAAAGAGAAAGGAAAACTTGAAACCGCATAATATGACCCCTTTAATATCTTGAATGCACTGAAAGTTGCTTTAGATAGAGGTGGCATAAATGCAAAGTACATTTATGGGGTTTGTTTATAAGGTACAGTACTAATCAGATATTTTGGGTCGGTAAGGTTTTTGATGGTTCCGTATTTATTTGATCAAAAATACAGTAAAAACAGTAATATTGTGAAACATTCTTACAATTTAATATATTTTAAAATGTAATTTATTCCTCTGATGCAAAGGCGACTCAGCCAGCAATTACTATAGTCTCAGTGTCACATGATCCTTCAGAAATCATTCTAATATGCTGATTTGCTAATCAACAATAATTTCTTAGTATTATCAATTTTGAAAACAGTTGTAGCACTTAAAGGGGACATTGGATGCCCATTTTCCACAAGTTGGTATGCTTCTTTAGGGTCTTCGTGAAATTTCTGCAACATCATTTGGTAAAAAATTCTTCAGTGGTCGTGTAAAACAACACCCTTTTTACCTTGTCAAAAACAGCTTTGTTCACGGCGACCCATTTCGGTGCATGTCTCTTTAAATGCTAATGAGCTCTGCTCACCCCTCCCCTCTGTTCCGTGGAAGAGGTGATTTGCAAATAATCATAAAAAATATAAAGTGTGGGACTTACTTACAGTGGGTTCTGTTCCATCCTTGAGTTCTAACTTTTTAGCAAAACCTGCCTTGAATTGTCCCTCGTTCAAAAAGTAGTCTGGAGTAAATTGATTCGTGCAGACATAAACGCATTTAGGTAGATCAGGGGGCGCATTCCCTTCAAAAACAAAAGTAATCCACTGCGTCTTCAGCGGCTCAGATGTCGGTAGTAAATGATGACTGCTAAGTTCATTTTTACATCCAACAATAAAACCCCACAACCACTTAGGAGCCATTCTTGTCTACACCCTACACCTGCTGTGGCGTCGAAACAATGGCAGACTGTTCAGCTCACTCAGGGCGGTTCTATGCTAAAACTCCAGTGTCCTTGAACAGTTGTGGGAGGGGCCTGTGCAAAGTGACGTCACTTTGCCAAGAATCTGTGAACGGCTTGATCTCAGAAAGTGCTTATGATTTGTGGGGATTTAAAAACAAGCACTGCGTGGATTTTTATGATATATGGTGGTTGTGTACACACAATGCCAACACACATTTAAGTTCAAACACAGTGTAACAGTGAATCTGATGTCCCTTTTAATACTTTTGAGGGAAAAAAAATAACAATATAACTTCATGGTAATTTACATTCTATAATAAGTCAAACTGACATAAAATAAGGCATGTTTGCATGAAAAGAATGTTAATGAGGTACCTGAGACTTGTTTAGGGACCACACCATCACAGAAACTTGGCTCTGTTGACTGGAAGGCTACCATCTAGCAACCACCCAAAAAACCTTAGCAACCATACTGCAATGTCCTGACAACCACCCATGAAACCTTAGCAGGTGACAAGTTTTGCATGGGCAAGCACTGTTTGCTATAGAAAATTGAGAAATCTATGTGTCCTCCACTAGCTTGTAGTTAAATAATTATTTTACTGCACTTCAAAATGAGCATGTGACAAATGAAACACTGAGCTCTCAAAACACACAGCAAGGTGAATACTTCTCTCGTTAATCTGAGGAAATGTTGTCAGGTTTCATTAGACATCGGAAGTATTCAGAAAAAAAAGTAACCTTCCCTTCAGACAGAGACGAACCACTGCAGCCTCTTCTCAGTGTTAATTAAGCCATTATTAGCTGCCACTGACAGAGAGCTAAAGTAGCTTGTTTTCATTAAGATTCATGCCAAGATTTACAACTTTGTCAGTAATCAGGCAGCTGATCTCACTTCATCTATCTTTGGGGCAACGTTTCCACAATGAAGATGACTATAGCTCTTTTCTATAAGACATATAGAAAAGGGCCTCAGACATGGTCTTCATTCCATGTTTTATAAGACATGGTGAAAATCCCAGCATATGCACTCCATTCACGTGTGCCACATATGAACTAGTTGTCAACAAATATGTTGAAATGTATTAATTAAAATTATTTTAAGTAGTGCTGTCAACCAATTAATTGCGATTAATCGCATCCAAAATTAAAGTTTTTGTTTATATTATATCCGTTATATTGTGTATAAAATTATTATGATATATAAATACACAACATACCTGTATAATATATAAATTATTAGATAATATATATATATATATATTATATAATGTCATATTGTCAGGTTCCGCACTGTGGGGCGATCTTCTCTGTACAAACTACAGTCTTTATTAATCATAAGAAGGGTAAACAGGGCAGGACGGAACCAAAAGTTTAGCACCATACACAGCAGGACGACACGTTTAAGACTGGATGCAATATCAGGAAAAACCAGGGGTAGTACATGAACTAAATGGAAAACACCTGGAATCAAGAAATAATCAAACACGGGAGCCACTGGGTCATGGGCAGCCACATGGGGAGCACACCACAAGACACGGAAACACAGGGCAGTCAAGGAGCGTGAAACATATATAGTTTACATTATCTAATCAACATATTTTATATATAGACAAAAAAAATTTTTTCTAATAATTTAAGTCATGTAGACCCATTTGAAGTTGCGTGAAGGCAACCTAGAACAGTGTTTCCACACCCGTTCATGGAGGCACACGAACAGCACCACAGTTTGGATGTTGCCCTTATTGTCATTACATTTTAGGTTTGGATTCCTACTAAGAGCTGATGAGTTGAATCAGCCTGTTAAAAAGGAACGAGTCTGAAAATGGAGCGTTGTTGGCTGTGCCTACAGGAAAAAGGGTTGGGAACCATGTCCTAGGTGGGTCCCCCTGACCATGTTTGAGACCACGCATTAAGGGTAGTGTTTAATTTTAGTTGTATTAATGTATTCATTAAAAAAAAGATTCAGTAACACTTTCATTTTACGGACCAGTTCTCCAGTTATCCTAGCTGATTATTAGCATGAATATTACTGGTATATTGGCTGTTTATTATTACTTATTAGGCACATATTAATGCCTTACTCTGCATTACCATATTTTAGATCCCTTTAACCTATCCCACACCTAACTTAACATTTCATAATCATTTGATGTTAAACTGATGGATTTGTTTGATACAAACACACAGCTTTTCACTTCACAAAACATTAACTTATGGACTGGAGAGGTGTGGATTACTTGTAGATTATTGTGACATTTGGATGGGCCCGAGGGTGAACATTTTCATTTTGTGCGAATATTCCTTACAGGGTGACGATCTTCATAGTCTCTAAATATTAGTAACTAATTATATGCTTTAGCTTTGACTCTGTCTGAATGTATGATATATATATCTAGAATAATATAATTATATATATATATTATTATTATAGAGATATCTATATATATATGAAATCTAAAAATCAAAAATACCATCCATTATCATCCACTAACAACACATGGATAATATAAGGTAATACAGATTCTATATTGCCATGTTTTAATGCAGTGTTCAAACAAAATATTAAGAGTGCTGAGAAAGGTCATGAATGTGTTTTGGTCCGACTGTGTTGTATTGCACACAGTAGTGTCTTCTCCATCCTAATCGTGGTCAGGGATAAGACATGAGGAAGAGATTTGAACTCCTCTCTCTCTAAATGCACAATGGAGCAGAGGGTGAGGTGGGAATGTCAACAGCTCTTTGGAGCGCTGAACAGCATGATTAAACAGGCCAGGCAGTGTGCTGGAGGGAATTTCTGTGTATATGTGTGAGTGTGTGTATAATAAGACTTAGAGTGTGAGCCAGCACATGTTTTACAGCTCAGGATGTTATGGCGAAGGCACGGATGATGCAAGCAGGCTCGCTTTGACTGATGTAGATCTCTTATGATTGATGCAAGTTTATCAGTCCAGATACACTACGGATCATGCAAACGCTGCTGTATAGCTGCAATTTCAGACCTCATTCACTAGCATCTGCTTCTACTGTATTGGGTCTAACTGATTACATTCACCTGCAGGTGTCTTTCACAATTCACTGTGCTGCAAACAAACACACCCATCACAATGGAGTTCACACGCAGTGAAGCCGTCTAATGAGAGCTGTGAAGAGTTTACATTTCAGTATCTGCATTCATTAATAGCGTACTTCATCATTTTCTACATACATTCCCATTTATGAAGAGGAGCTGCTTCTAAAGCAGATGAAGATGTAGGTCATGTAATACTCTCATAAACACCCTCCATTCAGCAAAACTGTGACTGCAGAAGATAACAAGTGGCCACAGTGAAACCACACCACTCTGTTTCACTTAACTAAACCAATAGCTGTCTCTACACACTTGACCTTACATTAAATACAATCATATATATTTTAGAACGCTGTGTCATACCTGAGACACTGCAAAAGACGCGAGACGCGAGCGCAAAGGTAGTGCAGTGAAATGCAGGGCCGGATTTAGGTCTTATTGTGACATAGGCTAAATAAAGTTTTGCCCCCCTGGTCTGCTGCTGCGCTTCTTTGACAACAATGTACACTGACCACTTGTCACCAGAATTTGCCATGCAATTGCTGTCATTCATTCTGAAAATTTTAATTGATCAAGTCATTTCTCTGGAATACGATGTTACTGAGAAATACAGTCCAGGACTGCGTTTCCCAAAAGCATCGTAAGCCTAAGAAGTTCGTAAAAACAATCGTACGACTGATCTTAATATTACGGTCTGTTTCCCAAAATCATCGTAACTTAAGTAGCACTTGAAAAACATAGTTGAACTATGAGTGCTCTAGAGTAATCGTAAAGCCCTAAGCGCATCGTAAGAAGACAGATTTATGCAGTCACCTGCAGGACAATCGGGAGATTGCACCTTTAACTTTATTCAAGTACAATGTGATTATAATATAACATTTTGATTGTACTTTATTGCACACTTTATTACTCGTTTTTTAATTAAGTTATAAATGAAATAATTAAAAATTAAAAAAAGATTGTTATAATCTAAATTAAATGACTGAACAAAATAAATGATAAAATAAGGAATGTAGGAAAGGAAATATGCTTCAAAGTCAGGGGGGGAAAAAATCTGTCAATGAATTATATCTTACAGTATATTATTATATATATCTATATATATATATATATAGATATTATATATATAGTATTATTAACTTTAAAGTAGAATATTATACACACACATCATTAGGTTAAAATTTCAATAAACGAGCGTGTACTACAATTACGAGCCATTCTATTAAGTGACATTTCAGCACTTGACAAACGGATAGCGACTCCTAAGTAGCACTTAAAGCACGGCTATGTGCGATTGTGTTAAGTGCATTGTTGGGAAACGCACATGAAACAATAACGAATGATCGTAAAATGACTAGTAGAAAACACTCTTAAGCTCTAAGATCAATCGATATCGAGAAACACAGCCCAGTTTAGCTCTTCTGAGTGTTGAGAATGCGCAACATCGACATTAAAGCTGCTGTGAAAGACTTTGCACACCAAAGCGCTTGTAGAGCGCAAAGGATTCAGTTTTTGTTTGTTTGTGGTAGTCAGTTGATAAAAATAATAAATAAGTTAATCGTCAAAAGTTGGTATGTTAAGATGTACAGTATATAAAGTTGGTTTTCTCCAAATGTAGCATATATCCTAAAGTATAGTATTTTTTACTGTTCTTTTTCTTGCTGCAAGACAAGACATTTTGCTAGTATAATTTGTTTTCTACATTTAGCTATGCATGCGTAGGACAGTGTTTGAATTTTTGAATTTGAATTTTATTGAGCTTACTGTTAAATAAAATATGTAGACCGAGGGCTTCTAACAGATGTTTGTGTATTATTGTTGCTGAAGGATTCTCCCACTATTGCTAAAATAGCAATCAAATCAGAGCACTTTTGCCACCACGTTCATATGCTAAATATTTATTACTGCAGGGATTTCAGTCTGACTAAAAAGCAATATTAAATTCGCACATTATATAGTCTATATAATGTTATTCAGTAATCACTTCAAATGCATCAATGCAATGATAATTCAACACATTCTTTACTGATAATTCAGTTATGTAACTTGGGGAGACAGACTCAGTAGTATGTTGCAGCAGGTGCACATAAAGAATTGCACATGTTCACAATACACTGTTATCAGTTGTTAAACTGGTTCTTTACAAATCAGACATGTTCGAAAAGGAGTTGATGAGCTGTTAACCTGGATCACCACAAATGAAATGTCTATGAAAGAGTCCGTTAGCTGCTGACTTGAAGTTGCACCGATTCAGTCTGATTTATGAAACAAGTGATTTATGATAGTTGCCTTTACGTTTAGCAATTCAAGTGTGCAAAAAAGTGTGCAGGTGAATGTGACTGCTCAAGAAACAAAGGGCCCGCAGCAGATGAGACCTGTTGTGGGTGCAATGTCAGCTGAAGGTGGAGCTGAAGTAGGATGTGATTCTGTGGGCAAGCTGAAACTAAATTCACAGGTTTGATCATTCAGCACTGGCAGCCTTGCTTTGTTCGATTGCCACCCAGAGCCATTTGCTGGATAAACTGGCTAGGAGATAATAGGAGCACTGGTGAATAAAAAGCTTCCCACTCTACAGAAGTCCAGACAAATCACTTTTCTTTTTGGGTAAGAACATGCAGTAGATGTGACATTTATGCAAAATAGTAGATAAAGCACCTTTAATATGAACACAGGCTAACGATGACCTACCATTGCCTGTCCAAATATGCCTACTTCCCCTACTATAATAAGCAAAAACAGTATGTGAAATGAATACACCCAGACCCTGATGACCTATACTACTGCTGAGATTCTGAAGTGTACTGATGGACACTTTACTATCCCATGAGGCCCACAGGAGAGGATTTGTGATTGGCAGTGAAGCAATGCAACTGATGCTGTAGTCACATGAATATGGCAGATGTAGTACATTTGCATTTCATTCATACTAAATAAAAAAATTTTAACAGTGAGTTCCCTATGGAATGCTGTAGGGATGACATTTTTGTAGGCTAAAATCTGTAAACAAGTGGCTAAATGGGACTCCAGGTTGTCAGGGACATTAAACATCACAGCGAACAGGAAAACTCATCTATTTACTAGTCCACTTTTACAGCCTCGTTGTGGTTAATAATTGTACTCTTGCAAACTATTGTCAGGGAGATTTTTTTTAAGGGGTCATGAACTAAGAAATCAAAATTGCCTTGATCTTTTAACATAAGAGGTCATTGTACTATAAAAACATCCTATACGTTTCAGAACTTTGTCGTTAGTCTAAAAACGGCTTATATTGGAGCCAATCTGCCAAAACTACAGGTCATGGCATAATAGTGGCTAAAACCCGTCTCCGCAGAAGATCAACGCCTGCTTCTACATCACCTATTCATGCACAAAGTGTCACGGAATGCCAAGAGCGACAAGGTAAGAATCCAGGTGCAGTTTATTGAAAGTAACACAGAATCAAAAGGAACAAAATGTGGGCAAAAGGTAATCCAAAACCACAAGAAACAGACTACCTGGTGAACTCAGATAACAGCAAGAGGAATGGGGCAAGAAGACAAATACAATCTAGCAGCAAAGACAGACAGAGTGCGCATGGTATATATAGATGGGGTAATGAGTGAACGACTAACAGGTGAAAATGATCGGAACTGATAACCAGGTGCTCATGATCAGACAGAATGACAAGCAAGGGACTATGGGAAATGGAGTCAACACCTCTAAATAAACAACGGGAGAGAGACCCCCCCCCCCCCCCGGAGGCACTACAAGTGGCCAGTCCAGGGCACCACAACCAGACACTGTGACATTACCCCCCCTCTACGGCGCGGATACCAGACGCTCCACCAGAAAACATAAAAGTTCAGGAGGGAGGTGGAACTGAGGCGGACCAGGGGGAGGGATGGCGGGTCAGGACCATGCCAAGGAAGGGGGTCAGGGGACAGAGGTAGACCAGGGTCTAAGAGCGGAACCGGCAGGATGGAAAGCCAAGGCGGGGCCGGCAGGACGAACCAGCAGGGCCCCAACCATACAGGAACCCCAGCAGATAGCCAGGACGGAGCTGGAGGAATGAGCCAGTGAGGCTCCAGCCAAACCAGGACCCAGGCGGGCAACCAGAGCGGAACCGGAATCCTGTCAGGCAACATTGGTGGGACTCACTGACTTAATGATCTGGTCACAACAGCTCACTGTAGCAGAAGATTATCAGTGAAAACAACTTAAATATCAGTCAGTTGAATGATTTCACACTTGCAACTTAGCACACAAACACTACTGACCACTTGTACAACACTTTATGGTGCTCGATTTTTGAGCTTCCTCATTCAGGCCAGGATATTGCTTTTGTGTGTAGCACCAAAGAATTAAAGTCAGACAGGATTGGAAACACAAGGTGAGTTAATTATCTTTTTGGACTGAGTAGAAAGTTCTGAAAGTTATAATAAAGGTTTCATTCTACTTTGAACTCCACTGAATTTTTCATTGCATGTCTCCTTTAAACATCACCAGCAATAACTAAATGAAACGGCCAATCTGAACACTAATGTTATGGCTTAGTATTAATTTGTGCCCTTCCATTTGGTTTTCTTAGCCACTTTTTCTTTATGAACACTCCTGTCCAGTCAAGCATCATCATCACACTAATATTACAGTCATGCAGTAAGCTGTTTTTCTCGGTCTGCTTTTCAGCACTAAACAAGAAAAGTTATTTCTTTGCTTTTTTTTCCCACTCAATTGCCTCTAACATGCCCTGGGGGAGATGGGCAAAGGCGCACTCATACATCAGAGCTAAATATGCTCCATAAATAAACCCCTGAGCCACAATGTCAGTGATTCTACTGTTGCTGCACTTTAAATACACACAGTTTTCTTGTCTAAGAATGACATGTAGCATGAGGACGCTGACAGCTCAGTATCTCAGATGTACGATTGGATCCGAAGATTTCTCTTAGTCACTTATGAGCAATCAAGAAGTTGCAATTTGCTATATAAAATATATTGTTTTACTTTATGTTTACTTTATGTGAGTGTACTGTATGTATGTGGGTACAGTTGTTTCATATATCCAATCAAGCCTTTGAGATTTGCTGTTTAGTGCATATTGTAGTATGCATGACTTGAGACGAAGGCACATGGGAGAAGGCTGAAGATGTCATCTATCTCTGCCAGACAGATCTACCTGTAAAAATGATCAATACTTTATCAGACAAGGGATTTCCATCTCCATTCAGCATATTGTTGGTCAGCCAATAGACAGAGGTTATATCCCAGCAGCCACTGTCAGCACTGTCCCCTGTCATTTGTCATAATTTGTTCTTGTTTGTGCTTGCTTGTTCAGTTCGGCCTAATTTAAAGACTTACATGCATGGATCGACCTATGAAATCCCACTGAAGATAAGCAGTTAGCCCGCTAACCCGTGTGTACGGTGGATGTCAGTATGGTAGATGGTATGCTAGGCTATATGTGTTTGAACAGGTATTAGCAAGGCAATTTCCTTTATTCCATGATTAGGACACACAAAAACATACATGTGTGAGACCTGAATACATTAGACCTGAATAATTCTCTGAAACAAAAGGTTCTTCGTAACTGCAGAAGCTCTTTGATAACTGTGTTGCTCTTTGCTGCATCACCACAGCTATTTAATAGGGGAAAGTACATAGTGTACTTGAGTACTGGACAAACAAGCACATCAAAGAATTGTGTCTGAACTTCACAGACCCTTTTGTCAAGTAAGATTTCTGTTCGCTTATAAGCTAAAGCTAATTTTGAATGTGATTTAACATTTAGCATCTAATTTAGCATCTTTGTCTACAGCAGCTAGCTAAAATTGATTTAGCATCTAGCCTCACAACTCCCTTTCTACTACTTATTGTCCAATTTGCAAGAGAAGCATCACAAACTTGCACAGCACAAGGGGCTGTGATCAATACTAGCCAAAAACCATGCAGCAACACAGGATATTTTCACAGTTGCATACTACAATACTTTCATTTATTTTCAGAATTATTTTGCAGAATTATTGACGTTATATGATGTTTCGGCAGTCAGGTGGTAAAAGTCAGGGATGTCAGAAAAATTCAGATTTTACAAAATCAATAAATTGGAAAAAAAGTAACTTATTTGAAAAAGTAACTCAGATATTCTCTTGTAAATTAAAAAGTAATGCGTTACTTAATTTTATAAAAAGTAATCTGATTACTTGTAACTCGCGTTACTTGTAATGCGTTACCACCAACACAAACACAAACATATTATATATATATATATTCTATATATATATATATATATATACAAAAACTGATCTGACATGGCAAATGTAGAATGACATCATTGTGACCAAAAAGTACCTATTGCTATGTGAATATAATGTTTCTACTTCAAACATTCTCTGACAGCACATGTACATCACAGAGACGTCTGCATTTACATCTGCAAGATGTATTTTTTAGAGTGTTTGCTCTATAGGACGTCTATAGGACACCAAATAGATGCTGAGAAGATGCCTTTAGGATGTTTATGATTTAGAATGTATGTAAAACTGACATCTTAGAGATGTCTATTAGATGTTTGTACACAGCAGATGCTTAAATGCAATTCTTAATAGTCATCTTGCAGATGCATGTGTGCTATCTGGGTTATACTTCATAAATCCACTGGAGGCACCTTTGGCAAACTGTTTTCAATGGAATATGACAGGGGAACAATAGCCTACAATCTCATATACTATAAACATACAAATCTGTCCTATAAAGTATAGCATATAAGATAGTAAGCAAATTATACAAAAGCCTCTGGCATTTTATTAGCTACAAGCTCAAAGTTGAAGACTCAAGGTTGAGTAAAACTTGGCCAGTTAGCCCTTTTAAATTATTAATGTAAATTCATGAGCGAGAAACAGCAAAGTCAGGCATGACAAGTTGATCATGGATGGGTACCATGTCCATGATGTGTCCAATCAGACAGTGCCACTTCACCTGTCAATCAATATTAATTTATGAACCACATCAAGCTGATTCAGCACAGGACACCCTATATAAAATCTCACAGCATCACTCAACCTCAACACATCTCTATGTACTATAGCTTTCCTCATCCCGCTGGGCTGCTTAAATGGCCAGGAAGCTTCCTGTTTCTAAAAGACGTCAATGCATTTCTTTTTGGTCTTTTTCATGAATGGTCACAGACCCCGGGTCACGTTCACAGGGACCTCCCTACCTCCTTCCATCCCAGGGGGCGTAAAGACTAAAAATGATCGATATATCTGCAGCTCTGGGCTCGCCGGCCAAGAGGACGACTCCATTGAGAGCAAACCTCCCAGCAGTTACAGGGGAGGAGAGGGCAGAAAGTTATTGAGATTAAAAAATAAAAAATAAATAAACAAACCGTATGTGTGCAAATGCCAGAATGAGAGAGACACAGAGAGAGAGAGAGAGAGCTGATGTAGTGATGTACAGGTAAGCGTACACTGGGCTAGTGCATTGCAAGTGAGACTGAGCTCTGCAGTGTTTTTGCAGATGGCCCTTCTCAACACACACACACACACACACACACACTGACAAGGACACACACATATACAGATGCACTAGGACACATACACACTGACAAGTACATATGCACACAAACTTCATATTTAAATATTCTCACTTTCCATTTCATAGTCACATTGTTTATTTATATTTGTGTCTTTATGTCTATGTTGTGATCTGATCTGCAGGTCTGAGGTAGTTTAATATGGTTTAGCTGCCCAGAGGAAAATTGTGTTGCTCAGATATTGTTTTCACAGCTCAGGAGACTTAGGCTACATTTACACGACAACGGTGTAGTCAAAAACGGAAACGTTTTTCCCTTGCGTTTTTAAAAAGTTTCACGTATACACGACAACATTTTCAAAACGATTTGCGTTTACACATATCCGCGAAAACGGCCAAAAACGCTGTATTACGTATGCCAGGCGAGTAGTTGGCGCTGTCACCTTGTTAGTAAACAGTACCTGTAGGGAAGTGACGGTTATATGATGTATATGACGCGTCTCCACTGTTGGTTGTAATATTAGTAAAGTAAATCCACACTTTGCTGAAGAAGCGTTAGCAAACTCTTGAGCAGTAACAACAGTACCATATACTCTGCCATTGTTGTGTATGTTTGTTCACGCTTGCCTTTAAAATCGACACGTACTGCGCATGTCTACATACCTAACACGTACTACGCACACGCATGACGTCCCCGTTTTCAAAGATTCCCGTATTGGGTGTTTACACGGAAACGATAACGGTGACGTTTTCAAAAACTTGCACTTTGAAACTGTTTTCAAAAATATGCGTTTTCAGTCCCCAAAATGCCGTTGTCGTGTAAACGAACAGTCAAAGCGAATAAAAAGTTTCCCGTTTTTGGCTGAAAACGTTGTGTAAACGGCCCCTTAGTTTTCAATTATTTCACTTAAGTATCAGTGTCACTGACCCTTCTCCTAAAATTATTTGGGGAAAAAAATACACACAACTGTTGATATGCAGTAAGAGTGCAGAGCTAAAGCAATATATACATATGGTTTTGGTAGAATTTGTTGAGAAATATTGACTTCATATTGACTTTTGATGAAGACAAATCTGATATGGTTTATCTGTCCTGAAATTCTAGAAGAAACATGCAAGATTACTGTTTTTTCCCCCTCAATTTGCTCTCCATCGCATTGTCTAAGATTTTAAAGACATCTGAGTTTTTTTGTCAGTTTGTTTCTACTTTCCTGTGGGTGGTCTTGCAGCTGGGGCAATTTGGTGTATAACTTGTTTATCTGGTCTGACAGCTGGACTCCCAGGTCCACCTTTAATACTAGCAAAACCCAGTGGCGTTCCGTCCATATAAGCTGCAAATGCTCCGCATACCCAGGCCATTTGAGAGAATAAGTTCACGGGATAATTAATATAAACATGATTATAAGTTGATCCCTTGTAATTTGAAATGTAACTTAAAGCTTAAAGAGTTAGGAATAAGTACGTAAAATTGTATTTATTTTATTTATTTATAAATGTAAAGATTTATTTGCCAAACAGCAGTAATTTTCTTTAAATCTACCAGTTGCAGTTTCTTCCAGGCCAGCGGATTCTCCACAGCTTTCTCGCCTCCGCTCTGTTGCTATGACTCGTCAGGATTGTAGCATGTTCTCATGCTACAAAATACGCTGTTGATGTCAGATCTTGCTTGCCTAAAATCACATTGTGTTTGATGCAAAACCAACACGACTAAATCAAAAGGAAAAAAAAAAACACTGTAACTGTATATTTTTGTTTTCTCAAGCAAAGCAAATTTTAAAAGTCCACTGAAAACATATCTTCTTACATTTTTGTTAATAGACAACGTATGTTGAAGATATTGGGGTCTTATCACTCAGCATACCCGGTTAAAAAAAGTCACCGCTCGCCACTAGCATAACCACCTTGGTTGAGAGACCAACAAAGGCTGGTTTCAATCTTTTATTTTCTCTCCAGCAAAGAACTACATTAATATAAACTGCATTTCTTGGTCCAGTGTTGTTATTAACTAAATCTAAATCTATTAAAAATAGTTTTCGGTAACTGAAATAAAGCTGAAATAAAACAAAATATAAATATTAGATGAAAAACCTCAATGAAATAAATAAATAAACAAAGATCACAACTGTTGCGTTGGACAACTAACTTTAATAAGTTGAAGTACTACAATTACTAAAACTGAAATAAAAATGAATCAGAACTATAATGAAATATAAAAAAATAAATAAATACAAATAAAAGCACATAACCAAATTGTTATGTGTTCTATAAAAACATAAATGTACCAGTGTTCTATGAAATCTTTTCCCACAACCATAGAGGCACAGCCAATTTAAAAGCCTTGCTTCTAAATCAATTAGATTACAGTATTCAATTCCTAAATAGATTATGCTTCATTTCCTAAATCAATCAAAGCCTTCATTATCAGCCAATCACATTCTCCCTGTCATTTCTGACCACAATTTCCCCTTATCATAGTTCAGTTTCAACAAAAACACAAAGTCTGGAACTACAGCATTTTGTCAGCTTGAGATCTCACCCAGAACAGACATTTCATGGTGGCTATGGTCACAGGTTCATTTCTCAGATAGTTTATAATTTATTCATGTTGATAATTATTTTGGTTTTACTGAAATGAAGTGGATAAAAAAATATGCTGCTATACATCAGGCCAGTTGCAGCTCCATTTCTGCTGGTTCTTTAGTTGATATTAAGACTGTATGCAGGCACTGTAAATATTTGATGGTGTGGAGGTACAGAGAGGGAGTGGGTGTGAAATAAATCTGTTTTCTTCCCCTCTTTTACTTTCTACCTCTCTTTGTCTTCCTACACTTTCTTGAGGCTTTTTTTCTTCATACATTTTCTTGTTGTTTTCATCCCAGTATTTAAATTAATTGTCTTTTACTCAGAGCATGTAGAATAAGGCAGTAGTCTGTTTGTGTTTGCGCCGTATGTCGTTCGGCGGGCCATAAAGCATTCTGATGTGTGATACATCACACCTTTCATTATCAGAGCTCAAAGTCTGATCCTGGCTTTCAACCTATTCATTACCAAACTAACTGATCCTTGTCTAAAACAAGCCACTATCTGATCTGTGCACCAGCATGCTCATTTCACACCCTCCATCACAAACCCATAAAAAAAAAAACAAAGAAAACCTGTCAAGAACGCAAGGGGATCGTCGCAATGTTTGGTGTTTCGCTCCCGGCGAGAGGGTCATTTGAGGCTTTCAGAGTTGTACATGAGCGAGTGACTCAGACCATTAGTGGACCGTGGACGCACAGCTTTGATAGGGGTCATTACGGAGTAATACCGGTAAGTGGTCGTTAGAAGAGGAGGACAACTGTAAGAGGTGCATATGAGAGGAATGTGTTGGGTCATGATGATGGGAGAGAAGATTTGGCTGGTGAGGGTTAAAAGGACAAGCAACCCTGTTTGACTGCCATAATTATCAGGTCATTTCCAGCCGAGATTCAGTCTCTTGTTTTAATGTCAGAAACAAAAACCTCCCACCAGATGCCCGCAGCCTGTTATCAACCATCAGATAGTCATATTCTGCAAGCTCTGATCTAATTAAACAAAACTAGTAAGGGCACACAGGATTATAATGCATATAAACCCTAAAACAGCAGGTAAAACCAAAACAAACAATGACTGGATGCATTACATGTCAATCAGAAGGTATCTTCCTGTCTAAGTGGGCCAAAATAAGCATGGAAGCTTAACTCAACCGAAATGTCAAAATGAAATCAACCATAACAATGTTAATTTGTAAAATCAAAATGTAAATCAACATGAATTTCATGCCACATTGTTGATTTCACATTAATGATGTCGATAAATGTGTAGCTGACAAGTTTAGTCTGCTCAGGCAGAGTTGCGCATCTGTGTTTGTCATGGCTCACATATTTCATGCCCTATAAAAAGGAGAAGGTAGAATAATCAATACTAATAAATCACGCTGCATGTAAGAGTGGATACAGGAATAAATGAATGCACACAAGTAATCCAAAATAGCATGCCGTAGCTCACAGAGCTGAAGGGTCAGTCAATAGGGATGAAGGGATCACAAAGGCTACGTCTCAAAACCTAGTGAGATGACTAGCTGTCAACAGTGATAGTGTCCTAACCTGTTTCATAAGCCAATGTCCTGACAGTTCACTAAAAAAAACTAATACGGTATGTTCCAGTTAGTTTCTGTCTATCTAGCAATCAGTGTATCTGGTTGCCATAAGAATAATTTCACATGCATCCTGAGGCTCCCTGACATATGTTTGTGTCTAGATGGGAAACATCAAGTGTTCCTGGAACTTGTGTGAGTCCAGATAAACAGTATAAAAATGTTGCAAGAGCAATGCAATCTTGAGTTTATAATCTAGACATTTATCAGCATTAGTAGTGTAACGAATCAGCTCATGACAGGAAATATGAATAACTAACCATAACAGTTATAATTAATTATACGTATTTAGATCCGCTGTAAGTATTTACTTTACCTCTCAGGGTCAACTGTCTTGTCACTTCTAAGAACGTTAATTTCCTGGTTAAGGGAAATAACTTTCTTACTGTACAATTCTACAAAGCTTGTAGCGTAAATCTGCATGATTTGTGACTCCGGTTATGAGCAAACAATGAACACGTCAAGTGTGATACAAGTAAGGTTTTATTAACTACATAAACACTTAAACTAGTCTAACATACACATACACATACACTGTCTCCATCCTACATAACTCCATAACTGGGTTTAAACCACACATACACATACACACACACACACACATACAGTTGGTATAGGAAAGGGTTAAAGTTTAACTCAGTACAGAAAGAGGCATAAATAATGAATTTTATGGAACACTTTGCATATTCAGCTGATCTAAACCTGAGGGATACGTCAGATTCTGAGTTCAAACACACTTTTGTAAAAAGGTGTAACTGATACTCAATGCATCAATTAAATCGACTAAGTTTGATACTTGCGAGTCTCGGCTGTCGAAGAGATTCCTGTATGTCAATCTTTAAGGTTCCCAGTTGATCTTTTGCTGCAGTTAGTTGATGAGAAAGAACCAGTTTGAGTCAGTGTTACTTGATGAATGTAAAGGACTAGGCCGAAGAAAAGGCCTTGCACAGATGCTTTGGTATCCTGAAGCATTTTTTCTCACATCTTCATCTTAGCATCTGACGAACCACCGACTGGGCGGGTCACATGGTGTGGTGCCTTTAAGGTCTGAGAGATCCCCGCCTCTCAAGATGGGCTTAACCAAACAGAAGAGGGGCTACAGGTGGGTAGGGGGGTGGAAACCAATGAGAGAGGCCGAATCCCAGTGGCCGTTTTTATGGCGCTTTGTTTAAAGCATTGTAACTAGAAATGGACTTGATCGAATTACTAAAGATTCTCAAGACCCTAATATATATTGCCTATGTACCAACATATAATATACACTCTTTTTTAGATCATCAGAAGGCGAATTCATATTTACTAAACACGGTATATGTAAGGTTATTTGAATGAGTGGTTTATCGTAAGCATGGATATAAATAGTCTATAATACAACAGATTAATACAAAACAGCAATAATATACACAATGGCCTTAAGAATATGTGTGTTCATTCAAATAATGGTTTTTCTATGAATTAACTAGAACAGTCCATTTCTACTCTGCTTTTCCCTGGGACATGCAGGGATTTTCCCTGCTGTACATTCTTTTGGCCAATAAACCCAGTGATATCAGCGTTGGTTGCCATGCAACAAGGGGCCGGTTCGGCTTCCTGGGGTGTTACGCATTCCGGGGGGAAGGGTTCATGGGTCCTCATATGGCGTTTTAACTGCGGGGGTTACGAGTATTTGTTTAAATATAAAAGCCAAAATTTATATTGTGTGTTTGATTGGTCCAGACGCTACAGTAGCTTAGTAGCTCAGTTTATCTAGCTAGCTAATATGATGCCAACCAAAAACACTGAAACATATTTTGTCTAATGTCAATTAAATATACTGCATCTTTTAGAACTACTGTTATTTCCATCATTATTCATTGTTTCAGGGTATATGGATTCCACCAAGCATGCAAGCAAGAGAAAGAGAAAGAAAAAGAGAAACAGAAAGATAAAGAGAAAGAGAGAAAGATGAAGAAAAAGAGAAAGAATAAGAAAAAGAAAAAAGAGAAAGAAAGAAAGAAAAAAAAAAAAAAAAAAAAAACGTTGCATTTTAGAGTCTGCTAGCTAGACTAGCTGTATAGCTAGCAATGTTCTAGCTGCAAAAAAACCAAAACACCAAAGGGTGTGTCTCAATCATCTCCCTAGTTCAGTAGTCAGGGTACTCATAGATATGTATATGTAGATGCCTCATTAGCAAAGGTTATCCCGTTTCTTCTGGAATTTAAATCCCAGAGGTTTTTTTTTTTTCTACAACCATTGGGTGTGCAGGATTGTGGCATTTTCTAATATTTATTGATTATTATGGTGAATGACGTCAAGTTGACCACTGCAAGATGGCAGATGAGTCTACATGCTTGGAGCTGTCGAATGAGGCATCTACCTATACATATCTATGAGGGCACTGATCAGGGAGACGGACATGTTAAGGGCTGTCTCAATCGCAGAATCCTTCCAGTGCACTGGAACGTTCGCTCCCTGAAAAATCCCACAATGCACTGCAAAAACTATGCTCACTATGCTCCCTTACTGGAAATTACATTATATTTCTGAAGCATAAAACCTAAAACACTCAAGCCAACTCGATATATATGGTGACACGTAATAGAAGATTTGAAAAGACAAACCGTTTCATTAGTATATTTCAGCATAAACACACATCACTAGACAGGTAGTGAACACATCTACGGTAACATTTGTAATTAATATTCGGCTAAAATATAAGGATATATAACAGAAGAATGTGTTTAAAGAAAAAATAATATCAAAAATATATAAGTCCAGCCTGTTGTTGATTAATGCCAGCGGTGACGTTCTACAATGTTGTCCGTTGATGGTGTCACCCTTAGCAATGCCCAGATTTCCAAGCTCAGATTTAGATGCACCCAAAATGTTCCTGTTTAGAGTCTGCTAGCTAGACTAGCTATCTAGCTAACAATATATCTGATTGCAACAAAAAAAAAAAAAAAAACTGTATGTTCCAATTTAGAGTCTGCAAGATAAACTAGCTATCTAGATAGCAATGTATCAGCTTGCCAGATAACCTAATAAAGAAATAACCTGATATATACCTCGGCTCCATTCACAAACTTGGACAGAACTTTGCGCTTGTCGCTTGTAAGATTGCCTTATTTATGCAGGATACATGCAAATTAGAACTTAAAAGGTATCAGAATAATTTGAGACAGCCTTTGCATTAGAAACATGCCCAAAAGCCGTCTAGGTAAGCAGCTTAGTATGTTTAAAGCAGAAGAAACATGAGCAGCTGACGATGAGGTCATCACAGTGAGACATGGCTGAGCAGTAGTGGCTGCGGTAGTTCTAATGTGCTTGCAGGTTATCAATAAGAGCTCTCATGTGATAGACCGGCAATCATTTGAAATGCACACCGTCCAAAGCTAATCAACAGTGTAATCCCGCTCTGTATTCAGGCATGTGCGCCCGCACATGTTTGTGTATATTTAAGAAAGTAACTTTGTGGTTGTGAGTTAATGATGGAGTCATTGAGAGGCTTAATTGTCTGCGTAATCCTTTATGTTCTACATCATTGACACTTTGTTCTAGGCTGCTTAAAGATTGTTGAAATGCTGTATTCTCTCTTGCTTCCTTAGCCTTTCTGACTTTTAAATGCCAGACCTTTTGCGGAAAAAGGTCATGTGCTGAAAAATGTTAAGCATATCATGTTTTATGATCACAGGAACCCGACGGATCTCAGTTCAATTAGTGTCCCCTTTTTGATGATGTCACTGGCTACCACAATGCAACTCTGTCTCAGAGTCGGGGGAAATCAAGGTCAGGCTTTTACAACTTGGCTGACACAACCCAAGAATATCAAAACCGACTGCCAGGCTACTACATTAAAACCAAAATCAAAAACCTTGTAATTCCAAAGAGCTTGTTTATGTTAATCTTTTGGTGTTCAGAAAGGGGTCTACCAAAACAAATCATATGCAAAAAGGGGAAAGGTCCAGAACAGCACTCTTGTTGTTAACCAAAAGCTTTATGAATTTGACCCAAATATTGGAATTTTCTGAATGATGGGCGTCCCAAATCTGTGGAAATCTGTGGAGCTTTCTGCAAGCTCTGCACACACAGATGAGTTTGTTCATGAGCAAAGAAGTGATGATCACAAGCCACATGGCATCACTGTGAGCCCTGTTGGTGCTGAAATGTTTGTTGTAACAGAATTAATCTAGAATAACAGCAGAGGTTCAGATGCGACTCTTTTGCTCAAGGCCTTCATTGTCCCTGGGCCAATGTCAAAGAATTCTGCACTACAAAATCTTTGTTTTTGCTTGTGTGAGATAGAACTGCACACACCGGGGGCATCAAGCAAATTTTCTAAAATGAATATTGCAACTATTTATCTTAGAATTCTGAGTTTATATCTTGAAAAAGTCATAATCTAAGATAATTGTGAAAAAAGTCGCAGTTAAGCGTCCACAGTTAATTTATTTTGCTATTATAACTATATGATTATATGGTGAGTTTATTATTTTATCATTTTATTATTTGCATTTATTTTTTATTTTTTCATGATCCTGTCAGACTTGCGACCTATTTTTGATTCAAAACCCACCAGAACACTGCTCTGTTATATGGACTGATTCCTTGATTCCAAAATGGATATGTGATTGTGTTCATATATCTTCACACATTACATTATGCATGTAGGACTGCATGTATAGCGTAAGCAATTTTCACTGTTTCTATTAGTTCTCACCTATCTGCCTATGCATGTGTGTGTGTTTATGAACTGACAAACATGCAGATTACCTTGAGTGCTTGCGCATATGTGTGTGTGTATTTGTGTGCACATACAGCAGATTGAAAGTGGGTGTGTGTGTGTAAGTGTGTGTGTGTGCACAACCTTCATCGTAACTCATTCATGCTTTCTTGGTGAGTGACAAATTGGGGCTGCCTTCGGTTGCTAAGCACTCTCTCTCTAGTTCCACCTCAGCACCCTGCTGCGCTCTCTCCTGCTGAGCCCAGCTCACACACTCGCTGCTGCAGACCCCAACACGCCGCAAATCACCCAATAAATGTCTGCTTGACCCAATAAATGTCCATCATCTGTCCCCCGCACAAAAAACTACATTTCCCAAGCTGAGCTGTAGTGAGATGCAACAGAGCTCAATGTCCTTCACAGAGGTCAGGAAGCCCTGCTGCAGTGGACAAGGGATTCAACAGTCACATGATGCAATCACGTGACCCACAGCATCTTCTGTTTCATTATTAGGTAAAAATGGGGTAGACCGATGAAAATAACGTAATAGGAAGTGTAATATGAAAAATTTAAAATTCTAAATATCTTCTTTTATGTTCTACAGAAGAAAGTAAGTCATGACTTACTTTCAGTCATGACATGTCAAAGACATGAGGGTGAGTAAATCATTGCAGAATTTTTATTTTTTTGTTGAACTTTGTTGAACAAATAATCCAGCTCAATACTGTGTCCAGCTGTGCTAAAATACACAATATATAGTATAGTATATATTAGTAAAGTATGTGTTTAAGTCAAGGACAGTGTTGTGTATGAGGAATATCAAAATCTAGATGAAACCAAACCCAAATGTTGCCTTATTATATATATATATATATATATATATATATAATATATATATAAAACTAATATATGAATACTGATCAAATAACAAAAATAATAACTACTCACAATATAATACAGTCGATACATAATGTAAATAACCTTGGTCAGGGAGTAAAAATATTTGAATAAAATACTTAATATATTTATTAACACTTTCATGAAAGCAATCAAGCAAACCGAAAACCAATAAAAATGACAGAAGCACAAAAAATTATTAAAATGATGTCAAAAGACAACTTGAAAATAAACCAATTCAAAATAAATACTATAATAGTATATATAGCAAAATAATACTGGTAAGGGAGTAAAAATAGTTTATAATGCTTAATATATGAGTACAGTAGTAACATTTCCATGAAAGCAATCAGGTTCTCCAGACTGTGCTATATTTTGAATAAAGTAACAGATATGTGTTGCAATTAAATAGATAGTTCACCTTCAGGTGCTGGTCCCCATTGACTTCCATAGTGTTTTTTGTTGTTAGTTTTTTGTTTTTTTTATATTCCATACTATGAAAGTCAGTGGGGACCAGCAACTGAAGATGAACTATCCCTTTAACATCATTTAGCAATATATATCTAATAATACTATTATCTTTATCCTCTCTCTCTTTCTCTCGTTGTGTGCAGTAAAACACTCATGAAAGGTGTTTTACAGTAACTGAGTGGGAAGACAGAGTAGAGCTCAGGTGGGAAGAGATGAATTAGCGCCATGGCCACCGACTATAAAAAGATCTTGAGTCATGATGTGTGAGGAACCTGCTTTAGCTAATTACAGCAGTCATGAAGATCTCAGTGCCTCAGTTTCCAGGCCTTCCATTGTGCAGTGCAGAATTTGGTTGTGTTATTATTCATCAGCAGTGTGAGTGCACACAGACTAGCGACCGATAAACTCTGTGTTTGGAAATATAGTGGTTAGTGTATGTGCTCCGAAACATGACGCAAATCAGAATCTAGCTCACAAAATATTCTCTCCCATAATTTCCTGGCCTATTTCAACTAGAAGTAAAATAAAAGTGGTCTAAAGTTGGGGAAAACAACACAATTAAAACATGTATGTGTGCGTGTGTTCCAATTAGTTCATTAAAATTATATTTGGAATAGCATACCAACATACTAAAATCACTGTTGCAGTATTTAATATGTATACTGTAAACCATGCAACATTTTCTGCATGCATGGAATGCTTCAAAGTTCACTTTGCCTTGAGCCCATCAAATGTTTACATTATAATGTATATAGACACACACAGGGACGGACTGGAAGTAAAAAAGAGCCCTGGATTTTCTGCCAAATAGGCCCACCACAATTACAAACAGTCGCTACTATCTCACAATACAGCAATCCTATCGCATTTATGGCAAATTACATCACAAAACCCATGGTGACCCTGCTGACAAAAGCAATAGAAACCATCACAGAAATGTGAATGATTTCCACTACAAATACCATTACAAACATTACAAACCATCAACTTTTAACCATTACAACCATTAAATAATGGTTTCCTGTAGTGTGTTTTGGGACATATCACATTAGGGTTTAGTGGCTTTAACAAAAGCCATGAATAGAAGGTAGCCAATTACCAGTAGAGACCAACAGGCACCATTACAGTTTCCATTAAAACCAATAAAATGTTCATTATAACCAGTAAAACCATTACAAATTATGTGATGGTTTCCATTTTTTTTCATCAGAGGATTGAAATAAATGTATTATTGTATGCATTAAAATACTTGAAATCTACATGAAAGAGCAGAATGCAAAATGTATATGATAAACATAAACCTAGAATCTAGAAACCTGAAACAACATAATTCGTTAATTTGAGTATTCAAATGTCTCACTGTCTCTGTGTGTGCGTGTCATGTTAATCAGACTAATCACCTTATAGGCTACTTCATTTACTCTATTTTTTAACTCAATAGCTCTCAAATGTAACCCGTTGTAGAATCGCTGCTGTCTCTTTATAAATGAATGGAATATTCATGCCAGACATTGCGGAGTGATAAATAGCAGTGGACGCTCGGACCTGTGATTTTACTATAGTGCTATAGGTTCATGCTGTTATAGTGAGGAGAGGGCGGGAACCAAAGGTAACCTGATGTAAAAGCGTCTGCTAAATGACTAAATGTAAATGTAAAATGATGTAACTGTTCGCTTTTTTTCTTTTTAGCTTCTCCCAACTGCCTTTATCTTCACGTCTTTTGCTTGCCATCTCAAGCCAACTCTCCTTCACGTCAGTTTTGGTTTCTTATAAGCAAAAATAGATTACATTAGCGCCCCCTTTTGTCGACCGTCAACGTCACTTAATCTGACACTTTTTCTTTGATGATGAACCAGCCAGGCCGACGGCCGTCCCTGCACACACATTTTCAAATGGCCAACAAATGGAAAATGAACCAACAGCATGCCACATATTTTCATATTCTGCCTGCCTTCTGCATTGCCATAGGATCTCACAGCACTTATGAGCTATTCTGGAATAAGCACAAATATAAAAGCTTTGCGTTGTTGAAAAGCCAAACAGCATTAGTTCAGTACACGACTCACACAGGAGGAGGCAGACATACTATTATAACAATAACAGCTCACACACGGAGGTGAGAAGCCAAAAACAAGAGCGCCAGACTCACCTGTGACTCGTGTTATGATGTGTGTGATTGTGTGCGAGTATGTGAGAGGCTAGTCTGCAGTTATACTAAAGTCCTTGATGAAGGACTACAGCCACCCCTTAGTCTCTTCAGCTTATGTTTGAAAGGTAGTTAAAAAAAAAAAAGATCAAATATGCAGACTTTGGTGAGCACAGAGATTTGTCAAAAATTTTCCAAAACTACCCCCAACTTTTGAACAGTATATATATATATATATATCTCTATATATATATATATATATATCTGTGTAGCGATCAGTTCAAAGGGGAAATATGAATAATTAATCATAACTCTTTATAATTAATTATACATATTTAGATCCGCTGTAAATATTACTTGACCTCTCAGTGTCAACTGTTTGTCAATTCTAAGAACGTTAATTTCCCTGTTTTTAAGGGCAATAACTTTCTTACTGTACAATTCTACACAGAGTCTGTAGCATAAATCTGCATGATTAGGGTCTCCAGTTATGAGCAAACAATGAACAACTTCAAGTGTGATACAAGTAAGACTTTATTAACTACATAAACACTTAAGCTGGTCTAACATACACATACACACACACGTATACAGTTGGTATAGGAAAAGGAGTTAGAGTTTAGGCAGTAAAAAGAAAGAAATAAAAATATGAAGCTATGGTACCATCTGACATTCAGCAGATCTACAGCCTGAAGGAAAAATCAGCTTCTTAGTTCAAACACACCTTTCTAAAAAGGTACAAATTATGCCTAAGGTATCAATTAATAAGACTAAGTTTACTAAGTCTTCTAGAGCCATTTGCTTGTTTTCTAGTGCATTTTTCACAATATAACTGAATTTTCAGTTGTCCTTAATAGTGTTTGTGGTAACGCATTACAAGAAACGCGTGTTACGTAATCAGATTACTTTTTCAAGTAACTAGTAAAGTAACGCATTGCTTTTTGATTTACAAGAGAATATCTGCGTTACTTTTTCAAATAAGTACCAGGCTGTCACTAATGCATTTGTTGGTATCGAGTATTGTAACATTAATCGAGCACTCGGATATTTTTTTGTGGTTATAAAAACAGACCTAAGACAACAATAGACTTTAAAATAACTTAAAATACATATATTATAGCGATAAGGCAATAATAATTGGTTCAAATAAAATATCAAAAGCAAGTAATCATATGATTTTACTGAACAAAACTGTTAAAATACATACTGTGATAAAACAATATAATGATAACTTGTGTACATTATGTATTATATCAAATGCCTGCAGAGGCGCCAACAGCCTGACAATTGTTTTTACATTTATACAGCACGATCTAATCCTTGTTTAATATTGACTAAACAACTTAATTGAAATGTCCACTTAATCTTTAATATGTGGCCTCTTCTTTATGATAGAAATGCTACAGCCACTGTCATTTCTTGAACAAGAACATGTGGACATCAAAAAAATTAAACTCAGAGCAAGGGTTTAAACTTATATTTTGAAGTCGCGATGAATAGTTTGCATATTTAGAAAGATAATGCTGTATTCTCCTGTGTTGGTGTAGGTTTATAAATGATTTACCTTATAAATCTGACAGAATGGTGCACATTGTTCCCAGATGAACGTTATAAGCAACGCAGGCTCACAAGCATATGCAGAAATGGAGTTTGAGACGCTCCACACATGTAAAAGATAACTGTTTGTGTGGAGCAGCATTTACTGTGAACGGAGCCGCTCTGAGATTCACGTAACCTACACGCCAGTGTTGGGTCCGAGTCCACCTTGTCGAGTCCTAGTTTTTAATCAATTGAGTTTAAGTGGGAGACATTTATTAATGTCTTTTTATATTCATTTTATGTTGTTACTTTTTTTTTAATTTATATTACACATGACATGGATTCGTCTGAGTCCAAAATATCCAAGTCCGAGTCTGAGTCCACCAGAGTTCGTCCAAGTCCATGTTCATTCACAATTTCAGTCCGAGTCCCGAGTCCAAGTACTGAAAATGGTTTTATAATGCTTTTCATGGATTCTCGTCCGTGGAACGCGCCACTTCCGGTATTTTGGCAGTTAATCAAAACGGGCAAAATGCAATCAAGGATTTGTTATAATTGAGTAATCGAATTTCATCGAGGAATAGTAACAGCCCTATAAGTAACGCAAATTACTTTGTTTTCCCATTTATTCACTGACACTTCTCCTGTCCCCGTGTTGAGAGAAATTGGGAGTGAGGTGCAAGGGTAGAGGCACTTCCTTCAGCCTGAGGCTTAATAATTTAAACTTTAATTAATTAATTAATTAACTTTCCCCAACACTGGTCCTTAAGAACAACATTTGGAAATTTGTAACCTAAAGTATGGGCCATGGACCAAAAATGGTTGATAACCCCTATCCTGTATTAGACTACATAGTTTTGGATGGAGGATCAGTCTATGAGTGGAAATTTATCGTATTGCACCTACTTAGGACACAGTGCTACTACTGAGAATATCCACCTGAAGCAAACGCCCTTTCTCAAGGGCCAATGGAGATAGTTCATACATTACCCATTGCATGGTTTGAACCTACAACCTACATCAGCCCAGACTGTTAACCACTATAGGCTAGACCACCCTTAGCTTCCATACTGCACATTGTTTGGTAAATCAGATGGATGTTGACACCTGCAGGTCTTGTTGACTTTGTAAGGGTTGTGAACGTGTGGTGTACTGCATTTGAGGCATGTTTGAGTCACATGGTGAACTCCTGCTCTACACTTTCACCACTCCTTTCATCTCTCTTTGTTCCTTATCGGTGCAAGAGAGAAAGAGATTCAGGCTTCTGGAATTGCCAAAAAAAGTAATTAATAAAAGAGGCCAAAGAGCCACTGGGGCTGTGTTTATCTGCAATACTTCTAATTAATTTGCACACCCAGTCCTCTGGACATAGTTTGTGTGTGTTTTGCTTTCTCAGAGTTTTCCTTCCATCAGGAATGTCAGACATTTATTTGTTTTTGTTTTTTTGATCCTTCATGTTCCCTGCCTCACAAGAGCTTTATTACTTTATTACAATTAAACTGCACCATAAAACACAAATAAGACCATGGAGAGTGCTTTGTATGAGTGTGTGTGTATGAGCTGACAGACAACGTGTCTCATAGACTGTAATAAATGATACAGTTGCACTTTTAAAAATTTCTCTCCTGTGTAGTTGTCACTAGTGACGTGTCGTTCACGAAGAATGAATAGATTCTAGAAGAAGAAGAGCCGATTCTTTGTAGCAAACGAGAAGAGCTGACTCCCGTCGGGGAGAGCCAAATCTTCAGCCGGAGCCTTCTATTTTAGCCCAATTTAGCAATTGTGAATGGTTTGTGTGTTGGGAAGCAATTTTTTTATTCAGTGTTTTCATAAAAGCCTTATTTTCATGCATTTTTCGTTACAAAAAAAAAATACACATGCGGCTAATCACATGGGAGGACAGACTAGGCTCCGAAGATAGCGAGTGTAGTTGTACAGGCCAGGTACACAGAGCGACAGAGAGAGGCGGGGGATCCGGATTTAAATGTAAGCGCGTTGGTTAAGGTAGGAAGATACTGCATTGTTGCAACATCGGTCCCCTTAGAGCATGTTCTCAAAAACAGGACAAATAATCACAGAGAGGAGAAATCACATCAGCACACCCAAGCTGAGGCATCTGAAACACACACACACACAAATACACACACACAAAAAGACCGTTACTCTATTAGCTCTACAAATATTTCTGGTATATGCATGTGTTGTGTGTACATTCCTTTGTTTGATTAGATGAGTTACCACTCGTTATTTGTATAGTTAAAGCCATAACAATGATATTCCGGTGTATGTATGTATCTTTGGTTTAATATATTCCAAATGTGTGTTTCTTGGTATCAATGTTACCTGCTTTTCATTCCTCGGACAATGAGGTACAGTATGTGATTGTGAAACGCATCATATGATTTGTACTATATTTTGGGTTAAAACTACAGAAATACCAGACCGGCCATAAAACATGCAAATAGTCATGAAGGGAAACAAAGGAAACTTCTCCCGCTCAAAATTCATGCCTCTTATTGGCCATTCCACACAGCCCGAATTAACTTTGCTCAGAAACTCTTCTCGTTTGAAGACAACACCTTTCCACGACTCTCATATCTTTCCTCTGGAGCTTTATTTTCCGGCAGTTTTTTTTTATCTTCAAGTAACGTTAGTCCCGCTGTGTACTTTTCCTTCTTCAGAAGAACCAGAAGTAAAACTTCCAGCTGACTCCTCACAAACTCATCAAAAGACCTCCGTTGTCTACCTCATCAGGACTCTTGTTCAGTAATCGAGACCAATGCAAGTAACCTCTTACAATTATTTAGATGCGTGTTTACGTTTCAGCCCCTTTTTAAGGTGATTTATGATTATTTGATGATTTTCAAAGGTTGTGGTTAAAAGTGATGTGAAATACTGCCATTCTTTACCTATTCTCTCTCTTTTCCTTACTTTTTTTCATTCTGTGTATATATGTTTTAGTTAGTTATATGTTAGATAGTTGCATTTTTTATTGTAAAAAAAAAAAAAAATTCCCCCTTATATTCACAATGGATTGTTTCTGTTTGCTGCTCACAATTCGAAGTCAGTGAATGTTTGAACCCTTGCTACATTTAGTTAAAAATCTGCTAGCACTGCACAAAGAAGGACAGTTTATTGTTCCGTGGCCAGAGAATAAATATTCCTTGAATTGATAAATGCTTATATTGTCTGCTCGGTGGACGGACAGATCATATAATTGTAATATTGATTCTGCTACATTTAATTCGAAGATATAATCTAAATATTATTAAACACAACCAGTTATAATTAGTCATAAATATTTCCCTTTTTAGAGCTAATAAATAATAATAAAAAACCTTACAAAACGTTAAATAATAGTAACAATGTTTTGTAATGAAAAATGCATAAAAATAAGGCTTTTATGAAAACACTAAATTAAAAAATTGCTTACCAACACACAAACTATTCACAATTTAAATTGGGCTAAAATAGAAGGCTCCAAGTATTACTAAATGAAGAGCCATTGAGAGCCATAAGGGCCGGCTCTTCTAAGGGAGCAGAGCCAAAAGAGCCAAATATTTGAAAAGAGCCGGACTTCCCATCACTAGTTGTCACATTACGCTGCTGCAGGAAGAACGTTTGAGACAAGTAGCATTCACAATCTTCTGTAGCGTCTGGACCAATCCAACACACTATATATTCTCTTTTTATATAACAAATACTCTGTAACCTCAGTTAACAAGCCATATGAGGACCCATGAACCCTTCCCCCCGAAATGCGTACCACCCCAGGAAGCCGAACAGGCCCCTAGTTCCATGGCAACCAACGCTGATATCAATGGGTTTATTGGCCAAAAGTATGTAAAAAAGCATGGAAAATCCCTGCATGTCCCAAGGAAAATCAGAGTAGAAATGGACTGTGTTCTAGTTAAATCATAGAAAAACCGTTATTTGAATGAACACACATATTTCTTCAGGCCATTGAGTATATTATTGTCATTGTGTATTTTGTCTTTGATATTCTTAGACTATTTTAGTATGCTTGTGAGGGAACCCATTCCTAATCATCCCTTTTCACTATATGTAATCCTACCTTGTTTAGTATCTATGAATTCACCTTCTGATGATCGAAACGAGCGTTTATATTATATGTTGGTATATAGGCAATATATATTAGGGCCCTGATAATCGTTAGTAATTTCGATTTAAGTCCCTTTGCAAATTACCATGCTTAGAGAACAAATGGTCGTAAACCCCTCCAGCAAATTGCCACCTCCCGCTCGGAAATTCCTTTTTGCTCATTGGACAAGCCAATCTTGAAAGGCAGGGATCTTCTCTGACCTTAAAAGCTGACACACCATGTGACCCCCCAGTCGGTGGTTCGGTCAGAAGCAAAGATGAAGATGTGAGAAAAACGCTTCAGGAATACCAAAGCAATCTGTGCCAGCCTTTCTTTTTCGGCCTAGTCCTTTTCCATTCATCATACACTGATCCTCCACTGTTCTTCCTCATCGCCCGATTCATCAAAAATCTACGGGAGCTTTAAGATTTGCATCAGTAATCTCTTTCAGACCGCCGAGACTCGCAAGTATCAAACTTAGTCGATTTAATTGATTCATTAAGTATCAGTTACACCTTTTTACAAAGGTGTGTTTGAACTCAGAATCTGTCGTATCCCTGAAGGCTTTGATCTGTTGAATATACATGCAAAGTGTTCCATAAAATTCTTTCTTTATGCCTCTTTCTATGCTGAGTTAAGCTTTAACCCTTTCCTAGACCAACTGTATGTGTGTGTGTGTGTGTGTATTTGTATGTTAGACCAGTTTATGTGTTTATGTAGTATTTTGGACTAGTTTAAGTGTTTATGTAGTTGTTAAAACCTTACTTGTATCACACTTGACGTGTTCATTGTTTACTCATAACCGGAGTCACTTAATCATGCAGATTTATGCTATAAGCTCTGTGTAGAGTTGTACAGTAAAAAAGTTATTTCCTTTAACCAGGAAATTAACTTTCTTAGAATTGACAAGACAGTTGACCCTGATTGGTCAGCTAAATATCTACAGTTTTGGGGGGGGAAAATCAAAATTGAATAGTAATCATAACTAGTGATGGTTAATTATTCATATTTCCTGTCATGAGCTGATTCGTTACAGATTTTGTTGGAGAATGCGGGCATGATAAAACGAAAGTTTTGAGTTTAAACACTGGCAACTTAAAAAGTGTGTGCTTGATAGCCCCGGTTAAAATAGGACGTGACTTCAGATGCCCGGTTGTGTCCCTATTTGCTGGCTTGTTGAGATGCAGATAAAGTGGGGGTTTGAATTGGTACTGCTATTATAATTGTGAGAGTCCTTATGTATTTCATGCTTAATGGCATCGGTGTAAGGTTAATCTGATTTTAGCAAAGAAACCCTAATTTCAGTATTAAAGCATAAATCTGTCTTGACAAAGCGTAAGTCTGAATCTCCGCTCAGCGGCATGTCCAAACTGTACCATAATGTAATATGCTTTAGTGTAGAAATCACAAAATTGCAGTATTGTTTAAAATTGTTTCTTTGAAGAAGAAATCTCAGTACATTTATATCAAGGTAGATGTGAGCGCTGCTTCCCTTTCTACAGCATAAAGGCCTTATAGTTTATAATAGATTGAAGCAA